>CM046034.1:48151789-48206789 GCA_025215565.1 Flaveria ramosissima | reverse complement strand
TTCCTCCTGTCTTTAATGGCTGATGTTGATGATCATAGTGATGATGATGGTGGTGGTAATTTACATGTTGAACTTGTGGATGTATGTTTGATGATGAGGATGATGTTGATGAGCTGTTGTTTTGATGATGATGAGGTGGGCTGATTCTCAACTCCAGATTCAAATCCGGACATCTTTCTTGAAATTCAGGCAACATATTCTTGATTTTCCGGCGGTCACTTCCATCGGAGTTGTGTTTTGTTTCATCCTCAACTTCTTCTTTAACTAGATGATGAGTGGTTGCAGCAGCGTTTGCAAAAGATATGGTGTTGGTGGTGGCATCTAGTGATGAAATATTATTATTATTATTGTTGTTGTTTGCTGTGGTGGTGGGATGATTATTATGACTATCGTTCACCGGCCGGTGAGTCGCGGGATCAATTCCCCGGTTCAAAAGCTTTCTTCGGATATGAGTGTTCCAATAATTCTTTATCTCGTTATCGGTCCTCCCAGGCAATCTCCCAGCAATCAAAGACCACCTAAAAACAAAACAAAACAACATTAATTAAAATATTTCAAATTCTACAAATTGACTACGTAATCTTTACCTAATTAAAAAGACAACTGGGAATTCTTTAAAACAACAATCAAACACATAAAAATGCAAACTTTAAACAAATCTTGATCAAGAAAATCACTGACATAACAACATAACAATCAAACACATAAAAATTCGAACTTTAAACAAATCTTGATCAAGAAAGTCACTAACATAACAATCAAACACATAAAAATGCAAACTTTAAACAAATCTTGATCAAGAATTCACTAACACAACAACTAACATACTTGTTACCAAGAAGACTATGGAGTTTGATGATGAGTTCATCTTCTTCCTCAGTGAAGTTGCCCCGTTTGAGGTCCGGGCGGAGGTAGTTGATCCAGCGGAGGCGGCAGCTCTTGCCGCAGCGGAGGAGTCCGGCGGCCTTCGGCAGCGACCGCCAGCAGCCTTCGCCGTGAGCCCTTATGTAAGCAATCAACCGATCATCTTCTTCTTTAGTCCATGCTCCTTTGTTAGTGTGAGCTTTCTCACAACAAGGTGATCTTCCCATTTTTCTTATGTTAAGTTTCTTCAATCTTTTTGTGGGTTATCTTCTTTTTTCTTTGTGGGGTTGTCAAGAATGAAAATTTAGCCTTTGGTGGATCTATGTATGGAGTGCAAAGGCCGGCCAATCTAAGAACTTCAAGTGGGGTTATATAATCTTTTGACTATACGTATGTACATATGTGTGTATGTATATGTTTCTTGACTATATAAGGGAAAGTATGGGGTGGGTGGGGTAGGGTGGGGTGGGGGTAGGGTAGGGTAGGGTGTGGATGTGAGAGAAGAGTTACTCTATATTATTGCTTCTAGATGTGAGTTGGTAAGGCAGGTTTGAGGGAGTGGCTGGTGGCTTGTGTTGTGATGATGATATTAGCAATCATGTAATAAAATATTATTATGTTAGTTGATTTTATTCTTTTTGTTTTACTTAACACTTATAAAACTATTGATAAACTCTAATATTTCCTTTTAGCTCTAGAAAATATAATAATCATTTAGATAATCGCTAGCAGCTTTTAATCCTAAATATGGGGTATATTAATTAAAGCTGTAAAAGATTAATTTAAATTTTGGTTGAATAATGTATCATATAGCATAATGACAAAAAAATAAGAATCAAGTGGAATAGATTAACAGGAGTATTAAAAATGTTCAAAACTATATATCTGCAAAAATTAGGGGGTATTGTACTTGTCAAAATTAAATCAATATTTTCTAATTATCTATTTTAATAAAAAATTTCAATTTATAAATTGATAAAATATCATTCAAAAGTTTCCAAATATATTGTAATTATAAAATCTAAATAATACATATACATATACATATACATATAATTTTTCAAGATCCGTTTAGAATTTAAAACTGGAACCTTCCTACCGCTATACTTCACCATCTCAATGGCCAAGCATAACAAAGACAACAACTTGCTCAATTAGTTATGATATTTTATATGAAAAAAGTGTTATAAAAAACTTTAAATGGACATATTAAAAATCAAAAATTACATTTCTATAATAGTGTTTGCAAGCTTTGCTATTGTAAATATGATTTATTCCTTTTAATTTGACAATCGTGTTTTCAATAACTCTTTATGTATACCTCTCTGCATCTATGCAAGTTTTAAAATTAATCATGTAGAATAATTTTTGATACACTAATAACTTTTTTTTTTAAATACCTTATTTAAAAATAAATGAACTAATTCATTATTATATATAAAATTTAGACATGGTTTTTTTTTTGAAATATTATGAATTATTACCGTGCAAGTATTTCTTTTATTTATGTTAAAACAATTTCATATGCCACTCGCACACACATATAAAATTTATTATCTATACTACTTTAAATAAAAATTTTAAAGGACACGTGCTTTAACGCACATCCATAATCTTTTTCGCCTTAATATTCTGGCCTATTACTTTAAGCAATTAACTAATTTCTTATAATTCAATATCATAATAAATTTAATTTTCTTTGAATATTTTGATTAATATCAACCTAATTATACCAATTATTTCTTGTAATTTTTTCTCAAATCAATAATGAACATAGAATTTAGATTGAAATTTTGTTTCACGGAATCTGATAAAATTATTTTAACTTTGATTTTTTAAAGTCAACTAATAATTTATTATCATATAAAATATGTATTTATTGTATTTATTTTTATGATTCAACTCGTGTAATATATGAGAATCTAACGTAATATTTTGAATAATTTATTGTTCATTTAGTACTGATCTTACAGAACAATGTACAGCCATGAATGCAAAGCATTCTAACTTTGACATTAATAATCTTGATTGCCCTTCAAAACCACATATATTTGGTCTATTGGTAATTGGTAATAGCATTTATATTAGTTTTCGATTCACATCCTCCAATAATTAATAAAACAACCATCGTTCTTTAAAAGTTTTATTTATTTTACAAAAGTTTCTTACAACAATTTATCTCATATTTATTTTCAATTGAATAATACTTAGGTTCTTATATTTTACTATTTTTTATCTCTCTTATACTCACAACCAATTAAAAAATATATATATAAAATAATAGATTTGGGGGTGGATGATGACCCTTAAATATTAGTGATCATTATGGTTTCTTTTAAAGTTATAGGAGATGTAGATGAAGATGGAAAACCTAATATAGATGTAAAATTATTAAATTACATATTTTTTCATATTTTTTCCTATAATTTAGAGATGGGTATATGAATGAGGATGATGATGTGGATGCTTTAGGAGACTAGGGGTCTGTTTGGTATGGAATAGTCGAACGGACGAAGGAATGGAATGAATGATAGAATGGAATGGATGTGAGAATGAAATGAATCATTACATTACTTTGTCTTGTTTGATTACCCTTTAGGAATAAATGAATCATTACTTTATGTTGTTTGTTAGATATGAAAAAACGAATCAATGAATTGTAAAAGTAGTTATGATGATGATGGCGAGCAGTGGTGGTGGTCGGTGGTGGTTTCTAGCGGCGGGGGTGGCCCGAGGGTAGTTTCTGGCGGCGATGGTGGCTGGAAGTGGTTTCCGGAGGCGATGGTGGCCTTCGGTGGTTTCTTGCGGTGGTTTCTAATGGCGGTGGTGGCCTTCGGAGGTGGTTTCCGACAGCAGTGGTTCCAGGTGGTGGTGGTGGCCTTCGGAGGTGGTTTCTAGCGGCGGTTTCCTGCAGCAGTGGCGGTGGCCCGAGGGTGGTTTCCGGTGGCGGTGGTGGCCGACGGTAATTTCCGACGATCGTGGTTTCCGGCGACGGCAGTGGCCTTTAGTGGTTTCCGGCGGCGGCGACGGCGTCCAGCGATGGTGTTCCTAGGGTGGTGGGGACCGGCGGCAGCGGTGTCCGGTGGTGGGAGGCAGCGCAGGTGGCCGGTGGTGGTTGCCGGTGACGAACGATCTTATGGTCGGTGGTGGTTGTTATGGTGTGTGAGTGGGTGGTATTGGTGACTAATGATGGAAGAAGGGATGGAATGAAAAAAAAGGGAGGTGGATGAAATGAATTTGAGGGAATGTAATCAACTATGTAATTCTTCATAAACATGTATTTATTCATTCACCATCAATGGTTTATTCCATTCCGTCCCTCATTCTTGCATATCAAACGCTACCTAAAAGAATGTGCTTGCTACAAGCAACAAGTTCACGTTGTCCCCGCTTATATATTTGCAAGGCCTCCTTTTTTTTGAATTTTGTTAGTTTTAACGGTTTTGTAATTTTTTAGTTCTTTAATTTTCTTGGTTTCTTTAACTTTTCTAATTAAATTATATAGTTTGAGGATTTTTGACGTTTTTAGTTTTATCGACGCGCATATTTTATTATCTTTTTCTTTACCTTTCTTTTAGTAGTTAATTTTCTTTATATTACTATTTTTTTCTAAGAATTTGTTATTGCTATATGTTTAGTTTTTCCATCAATATTTTATATGCTTAAGGTTTGGGTTCTATTTTGTTTGTTTGTTTTTTTTAAACATTTCTAGACATTTTTATCACAGTTTCTAACGACATTTTCATTTAGTTTGATTTCAATTTCCTTAAAAATTTATATAAATGTCAAAATTACATGAATTTTACTGAAACCAAGTCGTGTTTCCATCACAAGCATAGGCCATAATACTTGTTTTTTCTTATAAAAGTTTAGACGTAGATTACATTTAAGGTGAAAATATATAATCAATAAGTAAATACCAAGTGAACTTATACATTTTTGGTAAGTGCTTTGTTTCAATAATTTAATTGTTGATGGTACATTCGAAATTATATTTTGCGGATTATTATTCTAAATATTTTTTTCTCTTTTCAAGATATATCAGCATTTTGGTAAAATGAACTATACATATAATTTAAAAACCATCACACATACATCAACTATACACATAGTTTCAAACAAAATGTTTATTTAAAAAAAATATAAAAATAAAAAAAATTAAGAAATTGATATCATTATTTTATTAATTATAATCTTTACTCGAACGTAATTTCAATAATATCTTATTTTTAAATATTGTTTTATAATTAATAAATTTTCATTTTACTTATTGAATCCGTTGAATGTTATAAATAAAAAATTTAATTTATAAAACTTAGCAGCCTTAAAAAATTACTTTGAAAATACACATTTTGAAATCTTGCTAGAGCCTATTAATAATATTCTTCTTTGCGAAAATATATCTTTTGATTTGGATAAATAGCATATTCATAAAATAAAATATTCAAATATTAAAAGTTATAAAGTAATAATATGAGGGGCAGTAAATGTAAGTTCAGGTAGGTATAAAGTGAGGTGTAGTTAATAAAGTAGAGGATGACAAGGTGTGATTTTGCCATCTTTCTTGTGCATACATGGAACAACTTTAGGTTTTCTTTTTCATAATTATTAGAAGTAATTTAATTGTGTTGGTGGAACTAACATCGGCGATGAGCTTTTGATGAGCCTTTCTTTATCACCCATATTATACAAGTAAGACTTGTTCATATAATTTAATGTAATATATTGTGATTATATATAGGTGACGTTGCTTTATATAATAGATAGTTTTGTTAATATTGATACTTAGCTCAAGCGCTTAAGATAAGTTACCTGAAATAAGTTACCTAAAGATCTCATAAAAATATATGAAAGTCTGGGTTCAATTATCAATTATGACAAAAGTAAATGAGTGTTCTAGGTGGTCATTGGGGTTTTCTCACTTAATGTTAGTTTTCTCCTAATTGTGGTCATAAGTTCGTATCTAAATAACGGAGATAATCAGGTGGGCCAGTGGCCCGTCGGTAATCTAATTAGCCGTTCAAAAGAAAAAGATAGTTTTATCTATTTGTTTTATAACACTTAAAATGTAATGTTATATTTAGTTTTTTTGTTAAATAGCGTCTTGATAATGTGACGTGCTTATTTTACGTTGTATATTACAACATTAGTAAAGCATTTTTACTCTAAACGTCCTAAATCACGCTCTTAATTAATCTCGATACAGAAAGATAGACCCTAACTGGCTTTAAGCTTTTGAATAAAAGTCAATGGAAATTATATGGTAATAATACGGCATGGATTGGTTGAGGATGGTTGGCCACTTGTAGGAGTTCATGTGTTTATTATGTATGGTCTATACGCATTCTCCATACTTTTCCACAATTTATCCTTATCTCTCTCTATGTACACTCTCCATATATGCGTGCGTACGTACGTATACATACACACACGTTAGAGGGGTGCTCGGATAATATGACAAAAAACAAATACATAAACTTGATTCTAAATTTAAAAAAGTTATAACTTACCATACTTACATTAAAGAGAATAAATTCACGTTTTTATGGTGTTTTTTTAAGTATTAACGTATAAAAAAGTTATAGTTTTTTGAAAAACAATTAGGGAAGTTGATTAAAAGTAAACAAATGTAATCACAAAATTAACATATGTATAAGATATAATTTAGCTGGTCAAATTCATAAAAGACAATTTTAACCTCATAAACTTTGAAAAATTAAATATAAACATCGTTGTATACTTCTAAGTTCTAACATATAAAACATTATTGAAACCCCACCTGATAAGCTGATGTATCAAAGAAGATATTTATTTCATGATTCAAGTTATCCAAGTATGCAAGTACTCGATCGACTACTTGTGTACTAGGGTACAATCCCAAGAAACTTGTCTCGGTTGGGCTCATTATTCGAAGGCTTTTGGGTTTTATTTTGTGTCAAGTATATAAATTGTATATAAAATAGATTATGTATAAGTTATAGTTTATGATTGCAATTTTATAGAATTATCCCCGTAACTCGTTTGATACCTATACATTGTGATCATCTGTGGTATAAGAATATACATGTTTATTGTTGATTATGTTGTTCTTTGCTATTTACTCAAACTGTGTGTGATTTGGATTCCGCACATCTAATAGATTGTGTTGATGATGATTGTTATCGAAGATCCAAGCACTACTAGAAAAATAAACCTAATGGTTTTTAAGCAACCTTTAAAAAAAGTTGCATTAGCTCAAAAAATGTTGCATTAGCTAATAAAAATATTGTATTATCTAACAAAAAAGTTGTTTTAGATATAATGTAACTTAATCTAATACATCCTTTGTTAGAAAGATTGCTTTAAGCTAATGCAACCTTTTTATGGACTAATGTATCTTTTTTAAGACCTAATGCAACATATTGTAAAAGTTATATTAGCTTCATTTTGTTGTAGTGACAATAGATAGGGGATTTTACAAACATAATAATAAAATAACCATTATTTTATCTAATAAATAAAAAACAATGACAAAATTATATAAAACGTAAAACGTAATTATGAATGTTTAATTGTGTTAGTTTGCACATCATTGTACTTTATTGAACATCATTGTAAAATAATAAGTTCTGAAAAACATATTGGTGAAATAATATCATTGCATACTTCTAATATGTAAACACAAGATTACAATAACAACAAATTGTATAATACATAAAAAAATAATAACAAAACTAACCATAATGATCTTAATCGTAAAACAAAAGTAGTAATATATTTAACAGAATTATGAAAAAAATTTACACGATTACTTGATATATTTGACACAACAACTAAGATATTTTCCTTTTTAAAAACATTAAAAAGACATATAACAAGCTTAGTCCTTCTTAATCATATTAGATTTAATACATTTTTTAATATAACAATACTATATATATGTTTATATATATATGACTAGCTCAACCCTTCTTAATTGTGTGTTTGTATGTGGGATGAATATAATGAAAACCCATTTGAGTGGAGAAAACCAGTGAAACCCCAATGTGTGACAATCAAATTTTTTATTGTATTTATAGGTGTAAGTGAAACATACAATTTCTTGGCCACTCTTAGTGATTCATAGTCTCTTAATTGTTAAAATATAACCCTAATGCTGAATGATTAAAATGTTAAATCTTAATGGTACTTTTAACCATTCAACATTTGGGTTAACTCTTAACCATTAAATGGTTATAAACCATTAAGAGGCAGCATTTTAATGACTATTATTAAGCTATTAAATAGCTCATTAGGTTTTTTATACTTGTGAATTTACACATATACATAAAAGAAAAAATATTCTATAAGTTTAATAATATTATTCCAACAAAAAAAAATAATTATAATTGATCTTGATAGGTTACCGCAGGTTTTCGAGATAAAAGAGGGTTAACATTCATTCCCAATCCTACACACACATTCATACGTATAATACACACACAAATACATATATACTTATATAGGGGATTAGTCAAATGAGAATTCATTTTTTATGAAAACTCTAAGAACCAATGTGAGCTACTAGTTTTCAATGACAAAATGGGAATTAACGAAAATATAATAAAAAATCATAAGGGTGTTTCCCTCGTTTCCCTCTATCATTAAAAAAAACTCATTTTTTACGAACGTCATCTTACACGTATGTAATACCTGGAATTACAAATATGTAAAACAGGATTTACACATATGTAATGACTAATTTACACATACGTAAATAACGGATGGACGATTTAAAAAAAGTATATCAATATGGTTGGCGTACATCATGTGGTATATCAAACTACATATGTGCAGTACATCATATTACATTTATGATATATTGTAATACGTACTACATATATGTAGTGATGAAATATAATTTTTTTTCTTTTTGATTTGTAATACTCAAATTAAAGAAAAAATTGTGATTTCATGTTTTAATTGTTTAAAAAATAATGTATGAAAATTTACAGTCGTTTAAATTTGAAAAATGACTAGTTCTCAAGTTCTCAAATTAGAATTGGTTCTCAAGTAAACTCTACCCAAAATACGTATGTATATATATGCATATATATATATATATATATATATATATATATATATATATATATATATATAAAAGTAGGTCATGAGAGATGAGAAGAGTGACACATGACATATTATAAAAATAAAAAGAAGGGAAATTTATCCAAGCAAAACTTCGGTTGATTCTCCCTTGAAATGAAAGTTTTCTAAAAATCTAAGACCATATTTATTTTAGCATGTACACAAACAAAATTAGGGTTTGTTAGATTAAGTAATGTTTGTACCACAAAGGTTGTATTGAAAAAAAATCCCACATCCGGGTAATTTTCCACCGGATTCAAACAAAGTAACAACCGTGGGGGAGAAATAGATGAAATCTGACCATGTGATATCAATTACAGGACTCATTCGTCTCGTTCACCAAACCCATGTACAATATCAAACCTTGAACCCATCTTTATCTTCTATACTACATTGGGCGCAAAATCAACTACGAAAACCATGAAACACGGCGGCGGCAGTAGCCTTGACACTCGATCAAACAAGTTAGGAGTTTTAATATCAAAAGCATGTGGTTTTTATTTTTCCAGCACCTTTAATATCACGATTTGAAAAGCTGACATCTTTTAGATTTTAATAATTCTCATAAACTTGCAAAAACTCTTAGAATATCTTTTTTATTTTCTATCACTTTAATTAAAAAAAATCCTTTTATCATTCCAATAAAGTTATCATATTGAATTTCCATTGTTGAACTTTTAGTATTCTTGTATTAAGAAAATAACAAACCATATGTTTCCTTGAACTAAGATCAAGTGCGAAAAATCAAAGGTCCAAGATGACTTGTGCTCTATATTTCTAGTTTGTTAGATGCTTTAGATTTGAGAAAAGAGAAGAGATGATGTGTTATATTGGATTTTTCCTTTTCTTTTTAGTGTGTTAGATCTATCAAGAGTCTTTATCGAAAGATAAACCAAGATCGGATGAAGTTTGGATTGCTTTCGATGAAGAAGAATATTTTATTTGTGCAAAAGTCCTTAATTATGGAGTTGTCCTTCAAGAGGACGAACTTATATTTAGTAAATTATTACAAAAAGATGGAGATGAATGTTAAACAAAAATGCTGATGAACGTAAAGTTACTATTAACAAATTTTGTGTATCCTAAAAGTTTGATTTCTCAAGCTAAGAAAACTAACCTGGTTAAAATAAAGTATGTTGATAAGCATAGTTAGAAGACTGCAAGTAGTTTGATGTTTTCAAAACCATGAATTTTAAAATTCATGGATAAAAGGATGTGATGTACTCCAAATTATACATATAAAACATATTAATGGTACATAAATAATATCGAAAACTCTTACTAAAAATGATAAATTGATACCTAAATTCTTTAAATTATATTTTGAGATTTGAAAAAACTAAGCTGAAGATAATGAGCTTGAACAATAAGAAAATTAAGGAAAATTAAGCTCAAAAATCCAAACATCAACCATGCCTCATGAGGAACGCCCCATACTCAGCCTGAACACACACCCATGTGTTTGTTAGTTAAAAAGGACAAAAGTATTGTCCCCCGAAGTAAGACAAGTTCTTGCCCAGGGAGCCACGAGGGCATCCCCCCCCCCCCCCCCCGGAGAAAATAAGGTTGTGCCTCATGAGGCACGATGTCGTGACCAACTGGAACTACGCGTATGAACTGAACAACTCTTACGTACATCGTACTAGCGAAAGGTCGTACATAGCAACTCATTTGCAATTTTGAGGAGAGCTTTTGGGGAGATGAAGTGCTGATGTTTTCTCTCGGGAATCCATCCTTTGAAGGTCTTTTAAGGCGCATGAGGTTCATCTACCACTTAGAGGAGACTCAAGATCGTTTAACATCATCCATAGTAGATCACTGGTTTGAATGTTCTAGTTTACCGATGATTTCATTACTATCTTCTATCTTTGTTGTTATGTTAAAGCTCACTATAAGCTAGATTCTTATTATCATCCTAATTGGTTCAACTTATGTAATTTATGATAAACTAATGGTGTGGTTTATGTTATATTAATTGTTATGGTATTTTTGGGTTAATTTTTGATAGGTAACATCTACATTTGAATGGGGAGTTATAAACTTATTGTAACTATGAATGTTATACAAGGTTGAAATACGTATGAACTAATTTTTATTTGTGAAACAGTTCTTATAATAAACTTATGACTAATGAACTAAGAATGATTA
Source organism: Flaveria ramosissima (assembly GCA_025215565.1). Lineage (NCBI taxonomy): Eukaryota > Viridiplantae > Streptophyta > Magnoliopsida > Asterales > Asteraceae > Flaveria > Flaveria ramosissima. Next base: position 48,195,671 of record CM046034.1, on the reverse strand, counting down.
TTAGAAATTATATCACCTTAACTTTTTAATCGTTTGTGGTTCTTTTTTTATTTTGTTTAAGAAATCTATAGTAATTGTTCTAGTTTTTTAAATTAATGGTATGTTAAAAAAGAATTTGGTCAACTCATTTTCTAACATCAATTTTTCAGAAATCATGTTAAAAGAATGAACAAACATTACCTACATCACTAGGGCTCGATGATTGTGTTATAAGTGACTCGATGCAACTTTTTTTGTCACTACAGAGCCATTTTACAAAAACTTCGTGCTGCCTTATGTTTATAAATATTAACACAATTACATTAAGCAATATGTTTAACCACTAGAGTTACCTTATCATAGTTAGTAAGTGAAACTTATTAAGGTTCATTGAATTATCTCTAAAAGTCTCAATCTTTATTTATCTTTGATTTTATTTAAATTATCATTTTAAAAAATTAAAATTTTGATCACCAAAACAAACTAATCATTTTCTAAGTTAAATTACAATCTAATAGTCAATTATTAAGCTTGTTGAGTAGACTTAGTGTATCCACAAATTGATACTCGATTCTTGTCATCATTATATTACCACACGATAGGTACACTTGCATTCTTTATGTGCAGTTTAGTATAGTAAAAATCATTTAATACTGAATTTGTGTTAAAATCCTTAATAAATTCATATGTACCTTTCGCACTCACTAGAATGATAATCTCAAATTAAATGGTCCATTCATAATTTTAAAGAAGAACAACTATATAAGAATAAGCTTTACATTTTTTGGGACTAATTAACAAAACTCAACAGAAATGTGGAGGACCTGGTAGGCAATACAAAGAGATACACATCCTCTGCCAGTAATATATTCTCGATAATTAATATGCATTTTGATCCCAGTCGTTTAGTCCGAATTCATCTTAAGCTTTATAAGACTTGAGGATACGTTTTTCAAAGAAGAAGAGTATGATAGTAAGAACATCTACAAGATTGAATTTAAATCTTATCTTTTTAATTAGTTTTTAGTTTATTTATTTAGTTTATCTTCTTTTAATTAACCATTATCTTTTGTTTTTTAAGATCTAGTAACAATATTAGGTTTTGTTCATAGTTTATTATTACGGGATTAATATCATGAATAACAATATTGTATTATTAATATAAAAAGTTTAAGAATATTATGGGTTTTACACGTGTCCTTTTATTGTTTTAAAAAGGAAAACATTTGGGTTATTATGTCAAATAAATCAGCTCATTGTGTTATATACGTTTATTGTTTCGTATATTTTACGTGATTTGTTAAATCTATCCATTATCATATTTTATGTTTTAGATCATTTTGTGTATTGTTGTCATTGAGTCTATAAATTATATAAACTTCTTATTAATCATTGTGTTTTACAATTAGAAGTGCATAATACTATACTTTCACAAATGTATTTATCAAAACTCATAGTGTTGAAAATAACACAATGTGTTATTTTTGCTATTATTTTTTATACATTATATAAACCTCTTGTTATTTATTATTATGTTTTACAATAGAGGTACACAATGATTTTATTTCACCAATGAAATTTTTATAACTTATATTGTTCAAGATTACAAAATAACGATCAAAAGACAAAATGAGGCATTGTGTTATTTTGTCATTGTTTTTAGCGTATTGATTAATTAGTTGTTAATTTATTATTGTGTTTTACATATTAAAGATACATAACAATTTTATTCCATCATTATATTTTTTTTTAAATTTATCATTTTAGAAAAACACAAGTATATTTAAGAAAAAAAATAACAAAAAGACACAATGAAATATAATAAAAGACACAATTACGAGATATGAGCTTAAAAACGTTAAAAAACATTTATTAAAAATTATATAATAATAAATTATTCGTTTTAAAGTTAAAAAGCGCTCGTTTTTGTGATGTAATTTTTATAAAAAAAATATAACTATATATAAAAGTTATAAATGTTTAAAAAATAAGGGAACTTGCAAAAAGTTAACAAAAGTAACTATTCGTCAGATACCAATCTAACAAAATTTTATCCTACAAATTGATCTCAATTATTAATTAAGAAGGTAAATGAATATGGATGTCATAAGTAAATGAAAGGACGATAATAACTTTAAAACATAACTGAATTTTTCAACAGCATACACTCAATCCATCTTGATCAAAGTTAATCATTATTCATATATGTATACCTTTAGCAAGAGCATATTAAGTGCATACAATCAAATTTCATATTTTTTTAGAACATGGTTTATGAGGGCATTTAAAAAATATGAAAGATTTCTATTAATATTAGGATGTGGATAGAAAACATTATATCTAATTTCAGTTTAAAAATAATAAAAATGGCGAAATAGTTTTGAAAAGAAAAAAGAGGGAAAACGTGGAAGAAGAAATGTAAAATGAAAAGTGATATAGTTGAGACGTCTAACTTCATGCATTAATTGCTTGTTCCATCAGTACCACCCTCCTTGTTTCCATCCAACACACTTATTGTTGCTTTCAGTTAGGTAGCCATAAGGGCAGTGGTTGGTATTTAGACTTTACCAACTTGCCTATCCTATTTCAAACAATAATAAATAACAATACTAATACTAATAATAATAATATAAATAAATAAATAATAATGATTGTAATAATAATATGTTACCTTATCTTACTATTTGTGTATTACTTTTAGTAAATTAAGTAATAAACACTATATCAATTCTCGGTTGGTTAGGGATTAAGGATCGAATGCGATTTGATCAAAACCACAAATTCATGTTATCACATGTTGGCTACCGATTATTTGTTTGATACTAATAGAGGGGCCCACTCAAGATCTTTCGTTTTCTTTCTTCTTTTAAACTTTGAAATGAATCTAGTCGTGTTTTTGTTTGCCCCTCTTCGAAACATAAACTCGAGGAGATATTAGTTGAGTATTAGGTGTTCGCATAACATATTTCTAGAAGCGGATAGTTAAACATTTAGGCTTAATGCTAACATAGTAACTTATACTTCATGCATCAGAAAAGACACGTTGGTATGAATTTGATAATAGTTCATTTTTTATTTCTTTATGTTAGAAACCTAACATGCATAACCCTTGCTAACATTATGAATTTTTTTCTCTTTTTCAACCTCTATTATTGAAAGTGTTCATAATTATACAACTTTGTAAACCTTTTTCAGTTGGAGATTTTATCATAAAAAACAAAATTTTAGTGCACATTAATATCTTTAAATTAATTAATATCTTTAAAGGGGGATAATAAAATATAGATTTTTAAAAGAAGTTCTATTAACAATAACAATAATAATAATAATAATAATAATAATAATAATAATAATAATAATAATAATAATAATAATAATAATAATAATAATAATAACAATAATAATAATGATAATAATAATAATAATAATAATAATAATAATAATAATAATAATAATAATAATAATAATAATAATAATAATAATAATAATAATAATAATAATATTATTATTATTATTATTATTATTATTATTATTATTATTATTATTATTATTATTATTATTATTATTATTATTATTATTATTATTAATTGTAATTATTATTATTGTTATTAATTATTATTAATTGATAGATGAAAGCCAACTAAGTACATGTGCATAGCATGTGCTTTGGTGCAGAAACAAGACTCGTGGGGGGTACAACTCCCTCCTTACCAACCTCTTTTGGCCCTCTTTCTTTTCCTCCCTCCCATGTGATAACCTCTTGTACATGTGTTGGTGGATAAACCCTAATTTTTGTCTATAATTTCCCTTTTTTCAGATATATATTATTGGGGTTTGTTCCTGGTGTTTTTAATTTCAATTAACTGAATTTATGCAATATGTTACGTTTATTGGTTTTCTTTATATTTTTTCTATACTTGCAATACTATTTTGTAAATTTATATATCTTTTTTCTAAACTTTTGACATCTAAATCAGTTAAATAATACTTATTTATTTGTTCTTTAATATTATTTCTTTTTATTTCACTCATATTCACTTGTAAAAAATATTTAAAAAAATGAATATGAATAATGAACCCCTATGTTTGAGGAATGATGTTGATTTTTTCTAAAAAGTTGGGGATGGGTATAAGGATGGTTAATGGGATGTAGTTTGCGGGTCGGAGTAGAGGTGGGCAAAAAAACCAGTTTGGGAGTCCAAACCAGTTCATAAGCCGGTAAACATTTAGAGTCAAAACTGGTTTGGTTCCAAGCGGTTTCTAATAGGCCCGAACCCCCCATTGGCCAACCAATTTGGCTCTTAGCCCCGCTAAACCGGTTTACAAACCGGTCCTAGTTTGAAACCGGTTAACCAATTTTCCACAAATTGATTATTCAACTGGTTTGAAACTAGCCGTTGGTAACGACTATATAGTTGTCTTTTTAATCATTTTTAGTCCTTTTTTGTCTTTTTTTCAACCCATTTGAACCCAGTTAGTTAGTATAAATATGTGATGGGTGTTTTGATTGATTCCAAACAATAAAAAATGCTCACTACACTTTAAAATGCTTATGTTTTTAAAACTACAACTACTTGTCTATCATGGATTTATTACCTAGCGAGTCCATTAATACTTCACCAAATATACCTAATGACTTCAGATATGATTCTACAAAGAAAAACTTAAAAATATATTTTAAAGAAACGTCTCTGGCTATTACTTGTTGTGACATCAGGTAATTTTACGTTACCAAACTCCGTTAGTTTCATTAGGTCATGCATACACCTGTTGTAAAAACACACTAGTTGTCGTTGAACGTTGATGACCTAATAATAAGTAACTATGGTTAACATATAATAATTTAATTAATGATTTTGATTATGAATTTGTGGTTATGCGATTCATGAATTTGAAATATTATTTATGAATTCTACTTGATAACGTGACAACGTATGATATTTAATTCATGTGTTTTGTTGCTAGTTGAAATATATAATTATTATTGTTGATTATTGATACTTGTGTTGTAGTTAAAAACTTATTTAAAAAATGTTAAAAAGATTTAGATATATAAAATATTATTAATGAGGGTTTAATTTGTAATTGTTAAAAAAAGTTAAGTTTAACAAAACCCAACCCTAGCCCCCGTGAACCCCATTCGACCGTTACCCCTTCCCCATCCCCTCCTCTTTGTGATTTTGGATCAAGAACCACACATCTAATTTGATTTTGGTACCAATTGAGCAATGCAAGGTTGCAGGAAATGCAGGACCGGGTGAGGATGGTCAATGCAATCAGTTTTATAATGAGAAGAGACTTAGAACACTTAACAGATCAAATAGGGAATTGGATATAAGTTGATGATACTATGAACATAAGTAAGTATGAGATGTTGGAACCTGAAAGGATCATACATGCCAATTAAATTGATGAGTTGATGGTTGTTCTGCTGAAAATCCCACAAGTCCAAGAACCAATGCGGATGAAGAATCTGCTGAGAAGAACAAGTGTTGGCTAACCGCATTTGTATATGCGGAAGACATAGAACAAATGCTGACAAGTGTTTGTTCTTTCGCATCAACAAATGCGGATAGCCTAGAAGAAATGGTGACAAGTCTTGTACATCCGCATTAACTAATGTGGATGCCCAACAACAAATGCGCATATGTGTTTGCTCATCCGCATTTGTCAATGCTGATGACCAAACACTAATGCTGAAGACAAAAGAAGAAATGCTAATGAAGGTCAACTCATCCGCATTAGTCAATGCGGATGGAACAAAGAAATGCTGATGAAGACTTAGACTAGTTCTGATGTATGGGGAGGGGTAGTTTAGTCATTTTGTAAAAGGCATCTTGTCAGCCTATAAATATAATGGAAAACCTCGTATGTGAGGTGACCTTTGACAGAAATCTTAGACAATCAGAATATTCTGTTCGAAAGGTGTTGTGTTACTGTTTAATGCTCAAACCCTAGCATTCATTGTAACCGATCACCATCATTAATACACAGAGCATTTATGAGTATTTCTTGCATTCAATGTTTCTTGATTGTTTGATTCCGCCATACAATCATTGACTCAATCATCATATTCAGTCCTAGTGAATATATCAATCTCACACCCAGTCAATTGGTATCAGAGCTTTGGCTCTTGGTTCTTCTTAAGATCTGCCTAGATCTAAGCTGAACTCGATTGATCTGGTGATGGAGTTACTAATAGAGTGTTCAACTACCTCTACTTAGCATACAAGTTGAAAACTGCAGAAACTCTAAGACTGTCACTGTTCATCCGTACACATCTTCAAGAACAAATCTGTAAACAGTAACTCAAACCTTAAAACCAACCAAAAACTACAAAAACAGCAGATCTGAATTCTTAAGCTTGTTCTGGACTATTTGGACTAATTGGACTTAACAATCATTCTAATCATTATTCAAACAAGTTAAAAACAACTTATTAAAAATGATTGTTGAAATTAAAAGAGAAGCTGAGGAAGAGTTGAGAAAAGATGATAAGAGAAGAAAGAGGATCAATGAAACCTCTGAGAGCTCATCAGGAGAGAGTAGTAATGACTCTCCTTCTGCTAAAAAGATGAGATTCTCTGAGACTGAGAAGGGAGAAGAAACAAGTGAGATAAAGCATGATGAGACTAGTTTGGAAATGGTCATCTATTCAGAGACAACAGCTAATATGAGCACCGAAGAGACAAAATTCAATGATATGATTAAAGATCTTGATGGCTTCACAGCTGAAGAATTTATCATTGATGATGACTTTTGGGACTTCATAGTTGAGCAGAGGACTGGTGCTGAACCTATAGTTGTCATTCCTCATTCTCCAGTTCCTCTTGAGAAGGAGTTGAGCATGCAACTGGTGCCTGCTGTATCACTTACTGAAGAACAAAAGGAGCTGATTAAAAGACTATGTGAAGAACAACAGGAGAAAGAAGAATCAGCTGCTGCCTTTCATGAACTAGAACAATAAAGGCTGAAAAATCGCCTCAAGAAGCTGAACAGCCTGAAACCTCCTCTGGTCCATCAATGCAAACATATACCAGGAGGACGAAGTATTTATCAGAAAAGGCTAAGGGAAAAAGGCCAATAGTAGAAGAAGAACCAAGCATGAAAAGTAAAAAGGATGATCCGAGAAGCCTTGCAGCTATTTTTGAATTTTTAGAAGAACATGAGCAGGCTGAAGCTCAACTGCAAGAAAAAGCTGAATTTGTAGACCTTGAAGAGGGTGAAATTGAGGGTGGCTATGTGGTTGATGAACCAATAGCAGTTGATAGCCCTATGCAGGAGGAAAAATCAGTTCAAGAGATGGTAGAAAAGGCACAGACTAATGATCTGATGGTAAAAGCCATGTTCCTAATCAACCATGGATATGACCCAGATGAAGTGTTTGGTATGACTTATGAGGGAATGAAGACAGAAGAAGAAAAACTGAACAAGCTGCTGGACCCCACCTATGAGACTGAGTATGAGATGACTCTTTCTCCCAAAGCTTCAATGCCCAAATTATCCATCATGAAAAAGCAAACATCCACTCCTCACTCATTATATCCTGATCCCTACAACATGTCTGATAGGGAAATGAAGGATTATCTCTCTAGTCAAGGGTTCACAAAAAAAAAACTTGGTAACATGAAGACAAATTCACTAAGGGCTGCCATCCTTAGACTGAATAATGAGAAGAAAGAAAAGCTTAAGAAACTAGAAGAAGAAATTCTTAATAAGAAGCCTAGAACCAGAATGTCAGCTGAAGACATGCAGCTCACCCATAAAGATCATGACTTTTTGTCACCTGTTTTACACTAGTATCCTGAGTGGTTTGTAGAGCCTTCACAATTGAAACTTCAAGAAGGTCTGACCACTGCAGAGATGATTAAAGGTGTGTCTACTCCCAAAGGCAAGACTGATAAGAAGATTATTTCTTGGAAGTACGACAGTGACTGGAACATGTTTATGGTTAAAAGGATCTCAGGGCTGGTGCAATTATTTACAGAGTACACTACTCTTGTAAATGCCCTGGAGATTCATGACTTGAAGGAACTAGCCAATTTGGAACTAATAAACCATAAGGCTATGTTCAGGGGTATGAGTTTGAAGGGATTCTCAGAATGTTTAAGAGAACAGACAACTTCAAATCTCTAAAGGCTATCTGCATGAGAAAAGATAGATCCTTCATTAACCCACTTGAAAAGAAAAAGACAAAACAAGCAGAAGAAGTTGTGTTTCCAGAGCTAAAAGTGAAACCAACTGAGTCTTTAAAGAGAAAGATGGTGTCAGGCACTCATTCCTCCACTCCAATTGCCAATGTTTATTATGATGAAAAGACTTATGAGCTAGTAATTGAGAGAAGATGGGGAGGAAAGGAAGGTGCCGAGATTAGACTGTTCAGTGGATATGAGGTGAGACTGTTAGACGTATCCTATATCCACTACATATACACCAGACACTTTAGAGAGATATCCAATAAGCTGGGAGAAGAAGACATGCACTTCTTCTTAAAGTGCATTAAGCTTCTAAAATTGGCTTATGATAGAATAAGAGCTAAGAGAGAACAAAGGAAGAAGAAGAAGACTCCTCTGCAGCTGGGGAATATTGTGAAGTTAGAGGTAGATGTGGATGGTTATCTCTTGATTCATAGAGATGGGCTGTCAACCGTGGCCATCTGGGAGCCTATCTCACTGAGAAAGTTACCCATCAAAGCCAACTACAATATGAGCCAGATGAAGATTCATGTGTTAAGCTGAGAAAGGATGTATGAATCCACTGACTTTGTCAATATGATAAAGGCTATTCTAGATCCATCTCTCATTGATCCCTTGGTCTCCTCTCCTGCTGCACAAGACCCATCAGAATCCTCAAAACCTTAACCACCTCCAAACTATTAAAGAACATAGGTTGTATAATCCTTAGGAGGAGTATTGTTGGACCCTGAAAGGATCATACATGCCAATTCAATTGGTGAGTTGATGGTTGTTCTGCTGGAAATCCCACAAGTCCAAGAACCAATGCGGATGAAGAATCTGCTGAGAAGAACAACTGTTGGCTAACCGCATTTGTATATGCGAAAGACATAGAACAAATGCTGACAAGTGTTTGTTCTTCCGCATTAACAAATGCGGATAGCCTAGAAGAAATGCTGACAAGTCTTGTACATCCACATTAATTAATGCGGATGCCCAACAACAAATGCGCATATGTGTTTGCTCATCCGCATTTGTCAATGTTGATGACCAAACACTAATGCTGAAGACAAAAGAAGAAATGCTGATCAAGGTCAACTCATCCGCATTAGTCAATGCGGATGGAACAACGAAATGTTGATGAAGACTTAGACTAGTTCTGATGTATAGGTCAGGGCTAGTTTAGTCATTTTGTAAAAGGCATCTTGTCAGCCTATAAATAGAATATAAAACCTCATATGTGAGGTGACCTTTGATAGAAATCTTAGACAATCAAAATATTCTGTTCGAAAGGTGTTGTGTTACTGTTTAATGCTCAAACCCTAGCATTCATCGTAACCGATCACTATCATTAATACACAGAGCATTTATGAGTATTTGTTGCATTCAATGTTCTTTGATTGTTTGATTCCGCCATACAATCATTGACTCAATCATCATATTCTGTCCTAGTGAGAATATCAATCTCACACACAGTCATGAGACACAACAAAAACAAGAACAAGATAAATTTGGTTTTTAAGAATGTTGTATATTATTCTTAAGTTCTATTACATGTGTTACAAAGCATAAAGATAAATACAAGAACCTGAGACACTTTATACTAAGTCCTACATCTGGCTATACTTTGAAAGCCAGCTGGAAATACTAATCCAGACAACAAGATCAATGTATAGTCAAAAGGTAGATCGTCTTTTGACTTGTGACTATAACAAGACATAGCTCACATCCTAATATATTACAAAAATAATATAAGGTACAAAAGTAGAAAGTTACAGACCAATAACCATAATCTACAGTTGAGAAAAGCATTGATCTTTTCACCAACTTATCTAAGTTGGTGTGTCTTTAGAGTGGTAGCAGAAAGTTGTTCAGTTTTTTGTCAAAAGGTGTGCATGACCATTTAAGGGTGGTCACTTACAACACAACAATACAACAACACAATAAGGAGAGTTCATTAGAACACTTAACAGATCAAATAGGGAACTAGTAACTTATAAGTAAGATACTAAGAACACATGTAAAGTATGAGACATAACAAGATTGCAAACAACACAAGTGTATGGTTTTAAAGAATGATTTATATTGCTTCTTAAGTTCTTTTACAAGTATTACAAAGCATAAAAAGAAAGTTACAAGTACTTGAGATACTTTATACTACATTCTACAGCCGGCCATACTTTGAAGGCCACCTAGATACACAAGACTAGACAACAAAATCAAATGTAGAATCAAAATGCAGATTGCCTTTTGACTACTGACTATGACATGCCATAGCTCACATCCTAATATATTATAAAAAGGATAAAAGTACATAAAGTAAAAAGCTCAGACTCAAGACGTCAATGTACAGTTACCAAAAGCATGGACCTTTTCACCAGCTCATGTAAGTTGGTGACTGAACAGAGTTTTAGCGGAAAGGTGGTCCAAGTTTATGGTAAAATACATCAGATAAAAGCATGCATCTAAAAGTCTTCGGAAGAAATCTGTCTTCACTCTTTGGCTTCGGAAGACTTTGTCTTTGAAGCTTCGGAAGACTTCACTTTTGGCTTCAGAAGACTTCACTTTTGGTTTCGGAAGATGTTGGTCTTGGCTTCGGAATATTTTACACTTAGAATATTTTCTAGTGCATGGTGTAAAACTTCCGAAGCATTTGTACTTTTGTACTTCAATGCATGCATGCAGAAGGACTTTGGATGTTTTGGCTACATTAGACTTATAGGAATCCTTACAAACTCCCCCTAGTCTGATGCTACCAAACCATTTGAAGATCTTTAGCTATTGATAGTCCTCATCATGATGATGACCATGCCCTTCTGCATTAGATGGTCAGGATCACTCAGACTCTTATAGTATCTTCTCATCTCAAAGAGATCATGCAAAGGTAGGTTGAATAAGTCTTGCCATATGTAGACATCTTCACCACCTTGATCTCTGATCACATGCCATCTTTCTAGATTAGTTGTGAAGGTCCAAGATAAGATGGGTCTCTCAGATGCAAGAGGAGCCACTTGAATTGGAGTTGATGGGGCTGCCTCTTCATGCACTTCCTCAGGTTGATTTGATTCACCCTGAGGCTTAGGGGTGGATGATTTAGACTTCTTCTTCTTCTTCTTTTTTTGACTTTGGTTTAGAAGCCATGCTTTTCTTCCTCTTTAAAGACTTTAACTGAGAAGACTGGTCTGCAGCACCTTGTTGATCAGTCTTGTCTTGCTCAGTTGGGCGTACCTCCCTCACAGGTTCAGAAGGAGAGTGAGTTTGACCATGCCGTGGATCAGAAGATGAAGCTTGCTGAGACTCAGCAGGAGGACCAGGTTGTGTTGCCTCAGGTTGTTCAACCTTAACCTCCACTTCAGGAGGAGCTTGACTTGGAGGGGAGTGTAAGTCAATGAGCTCACCACTTTTGACCTTCTGCTTGATTACCTTAATGTGCTCATCCATTGTGGATAGAGACATAGGGCCAAGTCTCCTTCCGGAGAATCCACACAGCTTCAAGAAGCTCATCATTCTTTGTCTGTCTGCAGACTTCTTTATATTCTTTTGGATGATGGCTCTTGACTTTGTAGCCTCCTCCCTTATTTTTCTCTTTGTTGCTTTTTGTTCTTTGAGCACTTAAAGTTCAAGCTGTTTGAGATACTCAAACTCAATATACTCAAAGGACAAGGGGAGAAGTGTAAATGCCTGGTAGAGACCTGTGGCACTCAGGTAGTTGATCATATTTTGAATATCTGTTTCTTTGTCAACCTGAGGTTCTTATAGAGGTGCCACAGTCTCTTGCACAGGGCTTTCTTGAACTGGAGAGAGAGTAGGAACATGCTTGTACCGTTTTTTCTATCTTTTTTCTTTTTTGATTTGGAGGAGCAACCTTGCATCCTCTGCTTCCTTTCTCTCCCTAGACATTTCCATGTCTGCCAGTTCATTGAGTTCCTCTAAGGAGAGAGATATGATCTCATCAATGTCATAATTCCTGGTCTACAGGTAAGTAATCCTGACTGCCCTCAACTTATCATCTTGAGTGTTTGGTCTGGGGGCAGCCCTGATTGTAGCTTGCATGAAGCCTAAAGACCCAGTGGAACTATCTCCCCTTAGCTTCCTCTTCCTCTATCTCTCCTCCTCTTTAATCTCCTCAGGAGTTAAAATCATTTTCCCTTTTTCACCCATAGACCTTTGTGACATAGGGTGGAGAGAGCTTTGGTCTTCATTGCTTGGTGTAGCATCCAAGCTCTGGCCAGAGAGAGGCTGTGACACAGCTTCACTAGCAGGTGTTTCACTGAGTAAATAAATTGCTGAAGTATTTGTTGGTGTGACAGGGCTCTCAGGCTCTATCATTGGGCTTTCAATCAAGGTTTTTCCTTTAAAGCTAATATTAGGGTCTGTCTCAACATCCAGTTGACCAATGACATTACCTAATTGCCTTTGTCTCCTTATTTGGCTGAACTCTTCAGTAATTCTATCTTGAATCCTTTGTGCCAGCCTGCCAGCTTGTCAAGATTGGCTTGGGTTGACAAGTGGCATGTTGATCAGATCAAGACCTTCAAAGTAGTTCAAGGTCTGAAAGTTGAATACCTCTTGCTACCCTTGAACGCTTTGAAGAATGAGGGCTCTTCTATCAGCATCATACCTCAATCCAATGATGTAGTTTGAAGTTCCTTTGGGTGGGGATGACATAGCCCTTGGTGTAACGCCCGGAATAAAGTCGAAACAAGCCAATTAATAATAATGGACTTAGCCGGGATTATTTGAAGAAAATAAGCAAGGAATGTGGTATGGACCGAGTAGACCTCGCGGGTCATGTGTTCGGCGAGTTTAAGGTCCCGGGAACGCCCGGTATATATAAGTGGATCAGCTTGAGCCACTCTCATTTGCAACTCAACACCCAACTTCTAGAGAGAGAGTGTAGAGAGACAAAGTGGAGAGAAAGTGGTGATTCAAGGCTCGGTTGATCAAGAGATTGAAGATCGGTGTTTGTGGGCATCCAAACAACAAGAAAAAACCAAAAATCCAGCTAAGAAAAATCGTTTAATCGTTCCTTTTGATGTAAACCCGGATTCTAGGACTTGGGGTTTTTGAAAATGGCAAAGAATCGCCCATAACTCACGTTTTTGTGTAAGAAAACATGTAAGAAGCTTAGATATAGCTTATTAGGTGATAAACCAAGGATTTGGGTGTAAAAGATTGAAGTTTTAGGTGAAAAATGGGTTGGTTCATAATTTCAGCCCATTCTGCGAAACTGAGTGTTCATCTAGCGAAATTACGTAGTCATCCATCGAAACTATGGATCTTCCTGCGAAACTATAGTTTCACCGACATGGTTTTCCAACGAAAGTTAGGCGAAACTAGCAGCGAAACTGGCAGCGAAGATGCCAGCGAAACTGCCAGCGAAACTGCTGGTGAAACTAGCAGCGAAACAGATAGCGAAACTGCTAATCTTGCAGCGAAATTAGGTAGAAATTAACTCCTTTGAGTGTTAACTTATCTACAGGCTGTGTAGTATAACCCTTGCTTAGAAAGCTTGATTGAGAAGCTACTCATTGAGTCCAGGTGAGTGTAACCCAGCCAGGGGCGTTGCCCCTTGGACCCCACTAGGGGCTGCTGCCCCTAGGACCCCGCTGTCAGGGGCCGCCGCCCCCGAACCCCACTGTCCCGCGGAGGGTCGGTTATGTTCTATGATGTCTAGTACTTGTTATGTATGTGTATGAGTATGTGAATGGATGATGTGTGATGATTTTATGAGGATGTGTGATGATGTTATGTATGTATACGTTATGTTTTCTTTATGTTCCTTGCGTATGATTATGTAGCTTTACATGGTGTGATTATGATAATGAACGTAAAGTATTATCTTAACAAAGCGAAAGATTTAAGATAATTAAAGTGGAACATAATGAATGAACGAATGAAAGTCTTGCAAGCAAATGAAAGGAGGTTCACAACTCATTGAGAGTTGTTAGCTCAATTGTGTGTTTACAGCGTGTGATCTTGGCTAACCCTTAAGGGTTCAAACACAGGGGGAGTTAGTCTACATGACTACTCCATACGTGCGATATGTGCGATATGGGATCCTTGTCGCTTAACCCTAGATGATATGGCTTTGTGCTCAAGAGGGGGGGGGGGGTTAAGCATACGACATGATCTAGATAGAACTGAAAAGATAATAAATGTACGAAAGTGCGATAAGCACGAAACGTGCGATATGTACGAAATGACGATGATGAAAGATAATAATTATTACCTTCATGTACGTATAATGTGTGATCATGTGTGATAGTAAAGAACATGTTTTAACAAATGAAAGATAATATAATATGTTTTTTATAAAATTAGAACTCACTCAGCAATGTTGACTTTTATCTGTTTCTAGTTGACAGGTAGATGTTGCTGAAGATGGCAAGGGGTGGCTACTTGGCTTGTTTTGGATGGCATCCATTTTATGTTGCGATGATGTTTTTGCTTTGTAATGCGAACAAACGATATTTTGTAATTGTTAACAAGGTTGTATTATTTTGCAAAAGCAATTATTTATATGAAATGAAATGGTTGTTTAAAATGATTCCGCTGTAATGTTTTAGTAAAGTTAATGTAAATCATATGTTTTATGTGCGATTATTGACCAACTGTGAGCGTCCCGGGAACGGGGCCTTACAAGTTGGTATCAGAGCCAAAGTTTAAGTGAAACAGGTAAATATTTTCAAAGAAACCTAAACTTAAACTGAGAATGGGACAAAGGGAAGGGATGCCAGTCCGAGTAGCTACGTGCCATCAGGTATTTTCTATAATGTTAACCGGTAATACATGCGCATGTATGTGATTTATGTGCCTTTAGTAGATTTGGATACTAATGTAGTCAGAATAGGAAATGCTCGGGGTATGAATAGTAAAGTAAATGGCTAATCACAACTGGCCACTGTAATTAGGGACTTACTGTACTTGACATAAACTGAGCTATTACCTTGAATGACCGTGTTAGTGTTTGAATCTTATAGCGTGCTTAGAGAATGGCTAGAGGTAGATCTTCTAAGGCTTCTCGAGGCGGAGGCCGTGGTGCTAGACCACGAGTCACAAGAGGAAGGTCTAGAGCTGAAGAGGTGGCTCATGAAGAGCCTGAGACCCCTCATCCGGAGGGTGGTGACGAGATTGCTAACCTAAGGGCCTTTGTGAAGGAGGCTGTCGTGGAGGAGGTTCACCAGGTAATGCAGACGATCCTGCCGTCTGTGGTGACTGAGGTTATTAAAGCTGTTAGGGAAGGAGAGAGAAGGGAAAGAAGGAGGCCCACAGGAGAAGGGAGCAACCCGAGACTGAGACAATGGTCTCCGATGAGGAGGAGGAGGAGGAGCCTGTACAAAAAACTGCATGAGGCTGTAATTATGGGGTGTTCCAGAGATGCAAGCCCCCCCTTTTGATGGCAATGGCACTGCTGCTGCTGCCCATCGATGGGTGAGAGAGATGGAAGCTGTGCTCGACATCAGCGAGTGCCGGAAGATCAGAAAGTAAAGTTTGCCACCCACTCATTCGTGGACTCGGCGTTGTGTTGGTGGGACAATATTGTCCAAGCTGAGGGTAGCAGGGCTATCGGAAGAATGAGGTGGCCGGAGTTGAAGAAGTTGGTGATTGAGGAGTTTTGTCTTCATATGGAGATGGACAAGATGGAGAGGGAGTTCCTGCAGCTGGAGGCGGGAACCATGACACATCAGCAATACACCACTAAGTTCAATGAGATGGCACGGCTGGTGCCGGATCAGGTGACACCCTTGTCAGGGAAGATCAAGAGGTATGTTCAGGGCTTGCCGGTGGACATCCGCAGGCATATGATCGCCGCCCGACCAAGCACATTCAGGTCGGCAGTTGACCTGGCGGGGAGATTGTATGATGTCGAGAGGTGGTGGTGGCTGATGTGAGCAAGAAAGATGGTGGTGACCGGAACTGGAATGGGAAGTGGTTTGGACGTGGCGGGGCCGCTCCAAACAATAAGGTTGCGAAGGTGGATAACCGGCATGTGGTCACACCCGATGCGGGGTTGAAAAGGTGTGGTAAATGCGGGAAGGAGCATTCTGGAGAATGCAAATGGGGATCAAACATCTACTTCAAATGTGGGATGCCTGGTCATATGGCCAGAGAGTGTGGGGTTATAAGGTGTTATGACTGTGGAGAAAACGGCCATCTGAGCAGGGAGTGCAAGAAGCCCAGGGCGGAGAGTTCCGGGGAAGGGAAGAAGACCGGAACTGAAGGGCAGAAGTGGAGCGCCCGAGCTTTCATGATGACTCGGGAGGAGGCTAGGACAGACCCCGATGTGGTGTCAGGTACGTTTCTAGTAAACGAAACTCTTGCCTCCGTGTTATTTGATTCTGGTGCTAGTAGGAGTTTCATTTCTGCTGCCTTTTGTGCTAAGTTTCCCATTAGGAGTAGAAGTATTGATGAGCCACTCGATGTAGAAACTGCCATAGGTAAGTCTACCAGGATTTCGGATTTGATAGAAGGTTGTGACATAGAACTAGAAGGTCATAAATTTCCTGTTAGACCGTTCGTGATGACCTTAGGCGAGTTCGATGTAGTCCTGGGAATGGATTGGTTGGCGGACTACGAGGCGAACATTGTGTGTCGCAAGAAGATGATCCAATTGACAACGCATGACGAGAGTTCATTGACGATCTATGGTGACCGAGTCACTATGATTCTGAAGGTGATATTGATGGCGGTGGCGGGAAAGTGCATGAGACGTGGATGTAGTGCCTACTTGGCCTACGTGAAGGATGTTGATACGTCAACACCACAATTGTCTGATGTACTGGTTGTGTGACTTCCCAGACGTGTTTTCAGATGATTTACCAGGTGTGCCACCAGACCGCGAAATCGAATTTCAGATTGACTTGTTGCCCGGTGGCCAACCGGTAGCTAAGGCACCGTATCGGTTGGCTCTGACCGAGATGAAGGAACTGATGGAGCAATTGCAGGAGTTGCTTGATATGGGGTTCATTAGACCGATTATCTCTCCTTGGGGTGCTCCGGTCTTATTCGTGAAGAAGAAGGACGATAGTATGAGGATGTGCATTGACTACTGATGCGGGCCCAAGTGTGGATGAGCAAGCTTTAGCCTTTTTGGAGGCCCAAGATCTCTTATCCAAAGGGGCTTCACCAAAACGGCCATAAGATGGGCTAGAAGTCTCAGTTTTGGGCCTGCGACCAGTCAAAACGACCGTCGGACCGTAGGCGGTTTGGGTCATCGCCTCGGCCCAAAAACGGCTTATTTTATGAGTTATTTACATTTTTGTCTTATTTTTATATTTTGTTGAACTTTACATTTGGCCCAGTTTTCGGCCCGTTTATGTTTTGTGGCCCATACGACTTTTGCTTTGTTTCTTTATATGTTTGTAAGAGATGGGTGAAAGAATGATTGAAGTTTATGAAAAATCTGTTTTTCTCTCTATCACTGTGTGTGTGAGTGTAAACTCTGATTATCGGTATTCTTTATGAATCAACGATAGTTAGAAGAATTGTTCCTGGTATTCTTGTTTCTATCTCTCTGTTTCCGACTCCATCAACTACCGTGAGTTGAACAAGTTGACGGTGAAGAATCGGTATCCATTACCAAGGATTGATGACTTGTTTGATCAACTCCAAGGTGCCAGTTGGTTCTCAAGGATAGATCTCCGATCTGGTTATCATCAGTTGAAGGTGAAGGAGCAAGATATTCCTAAAACAACTTTTCGCACGCATTATGGACATTACGAGTTTCTCGTTATGTCTTTTGATTTAACTAACGCGCCAGCTGCTTTTATTGACTTGATGAATCGAGTGTGCCGGCCGATGTTGGATAAATCAGTGATTGTGTTTATTGATGATATCTTGATTTACTCGAGGAGCGAAGACGAGCATGCCGGTCACATTCGGGAAGTGTTGGAGACGCTTAGAAGGGAGAAATTATATGCTAAATTCTCCAAGTGCGCGTTCTAGTTGCGCGAAGTTCAGTTCTTGGGTCACGTGGTGAATCCCGAGGGGATCATGGTAGACCCGGCAAAGGTGGAGGCGGTGATGCAATGGAAGTCTCCAAAGACGCCATCCGAAATCCGTAGTTTCTTGGGGTTGGCGGGCTATTATAGAAGATTCATCCAAGACTTCTCTAAGATTGCTTCCCCATTGACTAAGTTGACCCGTATGGATGTGAAATTTGTATGGGGTCAAGATCAAGAGAAGGCTTTTGAGGAGCTAAAGGCGAGGTTGACCCAAGCTCCTGTCTTATCATTACCCGAAGGAAGCAAGGACTTGGTGGTCTACTCAGATGCTTCTTACTCGGGGTTGGGTTGCGTGTTGATGCAGTGAGGAAAGGTTATAGCTTATGCATCCCGACAATTGAAGGTTCATGAGGTTAATTACCCTACTAATGACTTGGAGTTAGCAGCTGTGGTATTTGCATTAAAGATTCGGAGGCACTACCTGTACGGGACAAAGTGCACCATATTCACTGACCACAAAAGCTTGAAGTACTTCTTCGAGCAGAAGGATTTGAATATGAGGTAGAGGCGATGGTTGGAGCTCATAAAGGATTATGATTGCGAGATCCATTACCATCTGGGCAAAGCCAACATAGTGGCGGATGCCCTTAGCCGAAAGGAGAGGCCTGAACTAATTCGGGTAAAGGCTTACCAATTGATTATGACCTCCGATTTGTTGAAGTAGGTCAAGGAGCTTCAAGATGAAGCATTGAAGGAAGATCATCTTAACTCCGAAAGGATGAGAGGTCTAGTCGCGGAGTTGGGTGAAAACACTCTCGGTGTTAAAACTCGATTCGGACGGATGTGGATTCCTCATTATGGGGATTTACGTGGGAAGATAATGGATGAGGCTCAGAAGACTCGATACTTCATTCATTCCGGTGCTACAAAAATGTATCAAGACATGAAGAAAGATTGTTGGTGGCCGGGTATGAAGCGTGACGTAGTGGAGTACATGAGTAAGTGCCTTACTTGCTTGCAAGTGCAAGGCGGAGCATCAGAAGCCATACGGGAAGATCCAACCTTTGGATATACCCGAGTGGAAGTGGGAGCATATCACCATGGACTTTATCACAAAGTTACCGCGTACCCTGAAAGGGTATGATGCCATATGGGTGATAGTTGATCGTTTGACAAAGAGTGCTCACTTTCTACCGATCCGCGAGACGTATTCCTCTGAGAGACTCGCAGATCTATTCATCAAGGAGATTGTAAGTTGCCATGGTGTAGCGGTTTCTATCGTGTCGGATCATGACACCCGGTTTACATCCAAGATTTGGAAGAGATTTCAAGATGCGATGGAGACGAGGTTACATATCGGCACAGGTTATCATCCCCAGACAGATGGTCAGTCAGAAAGGACCATTCAGACGCTAGAAGTTATGCTTCGGGCGTGCGTCATTGATTTTGGAGGAAGTTAGGATGACCACTTACCGTTAGCTGAATTCTCATACAATAACAGTTACCATGCCAGCATTGGTATGCCCCCTTATAAGATGCTATATGGTAGAAGATGTAGAACACCCGCTTGTTGGGGTCATATTGGCCATAAAGTGTTAGGGAGTGTCAAGGTGGTCGAGGCTATGACTGAGAAGCTGGAAAGGATCAAAGCCTTTATAAAGGCAGCTAAGGATAGACAAAAGTCGTATGAAAACAAACGACGTAGACCGAGTGAGTTCCAGGTGGGTGACATGTTTATGTTGAAAGTCTCACCTTGGAAAGGTATCATTCGGTTCAGAAAGCGGGGCAAGTTGAGCCCGAGATACATAGGGCCTTTCTGAATCCTTGCTCGAGTAGAAGAGGTGGCCTATAGGTTGGAGTTTCCCAGTGAGTTAAGTGGAATTCATCCGACATTCCATGTATCTCACTTGAGAAAGTGCTTAGCCGACGAAGATATGATCGTACCACTGGAAGACATTGAAGTGGATGAAAGGCTCAATTATGTGGAGGAACCAGTGGCGATCATCTATCGCAAAGAGAAAAGGCTAAAGAATAAGGTGGTTCCCTTGGTGCGTGTACAGTGGAAGCACATGAAGGGATCAGAGTCCACTTGGGAAGTTTAGGAGGAGATGAGGCAGCATTACCCTCAAATGTTCAGTGCCTAACAGCTTTCGAGGACGAAACCTAAATAAGGGGGGTGGACTTGTAACGCCTGGAATAAAGTCGAAACGAGTCAATTAATAATATTGGACTTAGCCGGGATTATTTGAAGAAAATAAGCGAGGAATGTGGTATGGACCGAGTAGACCTCGTGGGTTATGTGTTCGGAGAGTTTAAGGTCCCGGGAACGCCCGGTATATATAAGCGGATCAGCTTGAGCCACTCTCATTCGCAACTTAACACCCAACTTCTAGAGAAAGAGTGTAGAGAGTGAAAGTGGAGAGAAAATGGTGATTCAAGGCTCGGTTGATCAAGAGATTGAAGATCGGTGTTCGCGGGCATCCAAACAACAAGAAAAGACCAAGAACCCAGGTAAGAAACATCATTTAATCGTTCCTTTTGATGTAAACCCGGATTCTAGGGCTTGGGTTTTTTGAAAGTGGCAAAAAATCGCCCAAAACTCACGTTTTTATGTAAGAAAACATGTAAGAAGCTTAGATATAGCTTATTGGGTGATAAACCAAGGATTTGGGTGTAAAAGATTGAAGTTTTGGGTCAAAAATGGGTTGGTTCGTAATTTCAGCCCGTTCTGCGAAACTGGGTGTTCATCCAGCGAAATTATGTAGTCATCCAGCGAAACTATTGATCTTCCAGCGAAACTATAGTTTCGCAGGTAGTTTCGCAGACATGGTTTTCCAACAAAACTTGGGCGAAACTAACAGCAAAACTGGCAGCGAAGATGCCAGCGAAACTGCCAGCGAAACTGCAGTGAAACTAGCAGCAAAACTGCTGGCGAAACTAGCAGCGAAACTGCTGATCTTCCAGCGAAATTAGCAGCGGAATTAGGCAGAAATTAACTCCTTTGAGTGTTAACTTATCTGCAGGCTGTGTAGTGTAACCCTTGCTTAGAAAGCTTGATTGAGAAGCTACTCACTGAGTCCAGGTGAGTTCTAGATCCTTTATATTAAAGGTTTTAAACTTGTTTGGGGGCAGCCCGGCCCCAGCCAGGGGCGTTGCCCCTTGGACCCCACTAGGGGCTGCTGCCCCTAGGACCCCGCTGTCAGGGGCTGTCGCCCCCGAACCACCGCTGTCCTGCGAAGGGTCGGTTATGTTCTATGATGTCTAGTACGTGTTATGTATGTGTATGAGTATGTGAATGGAGGATGTGTGATGATTTTATGAGGATGTGTGATGATGTTATGTATGTATACGTTATGTTTTCTTTATGTTCCTTGCGTATGATTATATAGCTTTACATGGTGTGATTATGATAATGAACGTAAAGTATTATCTTAACGAAGCGAAAGATTTAAGATAATGAAAGTGGAACATAATGAATGAACGAATGAAAGTCTTGCAAGCAAATGAAAGGAGGTTCACAACTCATTGAGAGTTGTTAGCTCAACTGTGTGTTTACAGCGTGCGATCTTAGCTAACCCTTAAGGGTTCACACACAGGGGGAGTTAGTCTACATGACTACTCCATACGTGCGATATGTGCGATATGGGATCCTTGTCGCATAACCCTAGATGATATGGCTTTGTGCTCTAGAGGGGGGTTAAGCATACGACATGATCTAGATAGAACTGAAAAGATAATAAATGTACAAAAGTGCGATAAGCACGAAACGTGAGATATGTACAAAATGAACGATGATAAAAGATAATAATTATTACCTTCATGTACGTATAATGTGTGACCATGTGCGATAGTAAAGAAAATGTTTTAACAAATGAAAGATAATATAATCTGTTTTTTATAAAACTAGAACTCACTCAGCAATGCTGACTTTTATGTGTTTCCAGTTGACAGGTAGATGTTGCTGAGGATGGCACGAGGTGGCTACTTGGCTTGTCATGGATGGTATCCATTTTATGTTACGATGATGTTTTTGCATTGTAATGCGAACAAACAATATTTTATAATTGTTAACAATGTTGTTTTTGCAAAAGAAATTATTTATATGAAATGAAATGGTTGTTTTAAATGATTCCGCTGCAATGTTTTAGTAAAGTTAATGTAAATCATATGTTTTATGTGTGATGATTGACCAGCTGTGAGCGTCCTGGGAACGAGGCCTTACACTTGGAATGCCTTCCTCAAAGAGACTTTGAATGAGAGAGTCTAGAGAGTCCACATCAAAATGAACTTGAGGAATTTGCTGAATATGCACAATTACAAGTGAGGATAGTGAGTCCTCAATGTCCATACTCCCTGAAGAACTCCTAGGTTCTGTAATTGCAATGACTTTCTCCCCTTTTTTGGTAGCATCACCCTCTTGCATAGGTGAGCTAGGAGTTAGGTCAATCACATCCACATGTTCTTGTGTTCCTGGTTGAGCTTTCCTTAAAGGTCTCCCAGCTAGTTTTTCCCTAAGATAAGTTATCTCAAGTTGCTGATCATTGACCCTATTTTGTAGGGTAGTCACTTGAGATTCAAGGTGACTAACCTTAGAGACTAGGTAGGTGCATGTTTTTGACAGTTTTTGCACATTTAGTATCAAATTTCCCTCATCTACATAAGAAGAATCACTGGGGGATGAGAGAATTGGACCAAAGTACTCACTCTCACCACCAGCTTCATGTTCTTGGCAGCTGGATTTCCTCTGCTCACTGACAACCTCAGTTGAAGTGTTAATGGGCTGAGTTGCCATGGTTGAGGTCCTAATGATGTAATCACTTGCAGAAGTAAGAGCCTCTTCCATATGGATCTCCTGAACAAGTTCAGAGAGGTCCACTTCAGTAATGGGTGACTGATGTGGGCTAGACATAGGAGACTCAAGAGCATTTATCTCTCTTTGAGTAGGGGAAGAGCAGAGAGACTTATGATACTCACTGAAACCTATGTCTTCATCAGTATAGAATTCAAGGTTAGGAATGCATTGGTTTAAGTCTAAAGGCTGGGGATGGTAATTGTCCCCTGAAGGTTGTTCACTTGAGTGTTGAGACTCAGAGTGAAGGCCTAAGGCAGTTGGGCTAGTGAGCTCATCAGGCTGAGCATGAGGAACCTTAGCACTGATACTTGAAGAAATGGGAGTGGTTTGCACCTTAGGAGAAGTAGGAGCTCTAGTATCCACTTTCCTGTATGGGTGAGTATATGGGGGCCTGCACAAGCTTAATAGCTTGAGTAGGGGTTCGTTTGGACTTTCTTTGGTAGGTGAGGGTGATTTGAGGCATTTTTTGGTGGTTGAGAGGTAGAAGGTGTGGGTTCAACACTAGCTTGTGTTGCTAGGCTGTCACCTTGAGCAATAAGCTCTAACAGTTTGGGGACAAGGGCTGTTTCTACCCAGAGAAGCCTACAGTCAGCTTATTCATGATTATAAAGATGTCGGGCTTCATCTTTCCCAATTTAAGAATATTACCTGTTTCACTCAACTGTGAGCCTAGTTCACAGTTGAGAATGTATTGAACATATCTCGGAAACATGTAATACTCTAAGGAGTCCAAGTTTGCAAGCAAATTTGTGTAAACAAATTGAGAGCACCTGAACTTGACCCTTTGAACTATTCCATGCACTTTGAAGGAGAGATCCTCAAGAATCTGGTCCTAACCTCCATGCTTGTTTGACAAGCTGTGGATGACCACATGTAGCAGGTACTTCCACTGGGATGAGACCATTTCTTCCCTGAAGGTCTTTACAGAGAAATCTCCCTCATAGCCCATCTGCTCAAAGGAATGATTAACAGCTTCCTTTGGGAAGGAAAACTCACCTTCTTCATCATCCAGCTGAAGATGAGTGTTGATGATGTCTGGAGTGATGAAGATTGTCCTCCCCTGCAATTTGGCCGACAGTGCCTTCTCCCCATCCATGATGACCTCTTGAAAGGTCTTCCAAAATTCAAGCAGATGATCCTCATAGAGAGTAGGATCAATGGTTAGGGAGGTGAAGTAGTTGGATAGAGCCAGAAAACAACAAACCTCTGAGAAACTATCATCTTTCTTACAGTTGAACAGAGCAACCTAGTTGTGTTGCCTGTGAAGTTGCATGGAGAAATTAGGGTTGTTTCGGCGGTTTAGATTGACCATTTTGAAAAGCCTAGGGGTGAAGGAAGGTGAAGAACAAAGGCGGTTTGGGTGAACTTAGGTTAGAGGAATAGTTCAGATGAAAACGATAGTGAAAGAGGGGGGAACCGTTGGGTATATATATGAAATGGAGTTAAGACAAAGTTAATGAAAGAGGATAAACTTTGAAATCCGGATGTCGGTCCCACCTCTGAAAAAGTAGTTTACTTTTTCCCAAAAAGTAGTTTTCTTGGATGTCGGGAAATCTTCCGAATGTTATTTTGCTTCGGAAGTTCTGAAGAAAAGCTTCCGAAGGCAAATTGGCATCGGAAGATATTCCAAGGAGTTTTGAAAATTTTGCTTCGAAAGAGATTTATTACTCAGTTTTTTATTCTAAAAAGAATAAAAACTTCCGAAGGTAAATTGCTTTTGGAAGAAAATTGTTCTTTGAAACATGTAAGTACTTAAGTTAATTTTAAGCTTCGGAAGATATTTCAGAAATTTATTCCAAAGGTAAATCTACCGAAGTAGTTATTTGTTTTCTAAGACATAAGTTTCTTCCGAAGGTAATTATAAATCTTCCGAAGGATAAAAAGATCAAAATTTTCAAAAATCTAAGGAATTTCTATAAAAAACGATTTTTCTTCCAAAGAGAACAAGCG
This sequence comes from Flaveria ramosissima, assembly GCA_025215565.1. NCBI lineage: Eukaryota > Viridiplantae > Streptophyta > Magnoliopsida > Asterales > Asteraceae > Flaveria > Flaveria ramosissima. The sequence goes on along the minus strand of CM046034.1, from coordinate 48,170,769 downwards.
CTTATGAAAGTGATAAAATAGACAACTTAGGACACACATGTTTTAGAAATAATATTATTATGTTATAAGAAAAGCTACTCAAAGTTAATCATCCCAATAGCTTATACAGGATATTTGAATCTCTGTTCATCAAAAGCTTTTGATGAACAGATCAGCATATTGTTTATTTGTGTTAACTTTGACTAGTTTGATTAATTCCTTTTCAAAGTTATCTCTAATCAAATGATACCTGATGTTGATGTGCTTTGTCCTTGAGTGCTGCACATGATTCTCTTTGATTGAGATAACATTTTTGTTGTCTATATGGATGGGAGTCTCCTTGAAGTTGAATTCATAGTCCAGCATCTGATTCTGAACCCAAAGCACTTGAGCACAACAGCTTGCAGCAGCAATGTATTCAGCTTCAGCAATTGATGCAGACACACATGATTATTTCTTGCATTGCCAAGAGACTATCCTTCCACCCAGAAATTGACATCCCCCAGATGTAGACTTTGCAGTCATGTTGCAACCACCATAGTCACTATTTGATAGGCATACAAATTTAAGTCAGAATTCTTTGGATGACAGTGACCAGGTGTGACATCTTGGGGTTGGCTTGATATCTTGCAAAAATACTTGTGGCAAACATGATACCACGCCTGCTAGCTGTGAGGTACATAAGAGACCTAATCATTGCCCTGTAGAGATGTTCATCAACACACTCCCCCTCAAGATCAGGAGAAAGGCAATGGTTTCTTGCTATGAGTGTCTTAGCAACCTTACAATCAGTCATATTGAATCTTTTAAGTGTGTCTTGTACATACTTTGACTGATTTATGAAGATGCCATTGTCAACTTGCTTCACTTAAAGAAATTGAGTTCCCCCATGGCACTCATTACAAATCTATCCTTCATCAGCTTCTCAAAGTCTTTGCAAAGCTTTGGATTAGTTGACCCAAAGATAGTGTCATCTACATATACTTGAACTAGCATTATGTCATTTCCTGTTCCTTTGATGAAGAGAGTTCCATAAATAGTACCCCTTTTGTAGCCATGCTGACAAAGATACTGAGATATAGTTTCATACCACTTCCTTGGTGCTTGGTGCAGCCCATAAAGAGCTTTATCAAGCTTGCAGACATATATAGGATGATCAGGATCTGCAAACCTAGGTGGTTGTCTGACATACACCTCTTCATCAATCACCCCATAGTGAAAAGCACACTTGACATCAAGTTGGTAGACCTTGAAATTCTTGGATGCAGCAAAAGCTAAGAATATCCTGACAGCTTCAAATCTTGCTACAGGAGAAAAAATATCTATGTAGTCAATTCCTTCTTCTTGAGTATACCCTTGAACAACTAGTCTTGCCTTGTTCTTGATGTAAGTTCTCTATCATCCTTCTTATTCCTGAACACCCATTTTGTTCCTATGGTAGTCTTCCCTTGAGGAAGAGGAATAGGTTATAAACCTTTTGCCTTGTGAATTGAAGCAGCTCATCCTGTATAACTTCACCCCAACTTCCATCCTTTAGAGCCTCATCAATCTTCTTTGGCTCTATCTGGGATAAGAAACAAGAGTGAAGACAAACATTTGCATCATGGGTTTGTCCTCTTGTTCTTACTCTTGAATCAACATCTCTAATCATGTTTGTGGTAGGGTGAGACTTGTGGATCCTTAGCTGAGGGATCATAACAAGTTGCTTAGACAGATCTAAATTAGAGAAATTTTGATCTGGCAATGAGGATTCACCCTGCTCATCAACACACTTATCAAGATGGACTTGATCCAATGATTGTCAGCATCAAGAAATTCTTGATCACTTTCACCACCGCCATTTTCTCCTACATTTGAAGCTCCTTCGTCTGAGTTTTGTGCCTCTAAGCTGGAATTTGAAGGCACCCCAGAAGTATCAGCAGGATTTGTCATTGATGTGCTGGTAGAAACTTCATTTGTAGGGTTAGTTACCACTGGAGTTGAAGTTGTGTAGCTTGAAGGTGTTCTCAGCTCAAATCTTGGGTTAGGATCATCTGTAGGTAGTATATCTGTAGACCCTGAAACATGCTCACAAGATTTGTAAAACAATTGGTAACTAAATCAAGATCAAATAGCCAATCAGGACCAGAACCTTTCACACTAGGAGTGTGCTCATTCAAAGTCACATTTGCTGACTCCTCAACTACTCTAGTTCTGAGATTGTATACTCTATAAGTCTTAGCTTGAGAAGAGTATCCAATAAAATGTCCATCATCTGATTTCTCAGCAAACTTGACAATTTGATCTTTGGTATTCAAGAGGATGCAAGGACATCCAAATGACCTGAGAAAACCAATGAAAGGTTTCCTCTTGTGCCAAAGTTCATAAGGAGTCTTACCAAATGTCTTGATTACTTAAACTCTGTTTTGCACATAGCAAGCAGTTTTCACTGCCTCTGCCCAGAAGGTGATGGGCAGTTTAGAGTCAGAGAACATAGTTCTCAGCAACACCATTTTGCTGAGGAGTCCTAGGAGCACTATATGGTTTTTAAGATGTATCAAGGATTTGGTTCTTAAATTCAGTTCCTTGATCACATCTTATGGTTTTGACCTTGTGATCATATTGATTCTCAATCTTTAAGATGAAATTCTTTAGAATCTCAGGGGTCTCATCCTTAGTTCTAAGACAGAAGACCCAAGTGAATCTTGTAAAGTCATATGTGCTCACCAACCAATAAGAGGTCCTTCCTAGACTCATTACACTGGTGGGGCTAAAGAGATCCATATGTAATAAGTGTAGGGGAGTAGTGATGGAGTTTCTTTCCTTTGGCTTGTGAGATACCTTGTGTTGCTTCCCTTTCAGGCATGCAACACAGTGGTCATCACTTGTAAACTCTTTCTTTGACATTCCAGTTACCAAATCATTCTTAATTAATTTATTCATGTTAAAGTTTACATGACATATTCTTTAATGCTAGAGAAAAGACTCATCACTATTTGCTTTAGATAGAAAGCATTAAACTTCTCCTGAGGGAGATGTTTCTTGCAAATCCATCTTGTACATGTTCCCTTTCCTGAGGGTTCTGAGCAAAATATGCTCATAAGGAATGACCACCCCGGGCTTAAGAAAAATGCACTCATGCTCAGTAAAAAGCATGTCATGACTCTGATCAGAAAATTGGGATACACTAAAAAGATTGTACCCAAGCTCCTTGACATAGTTTACCTTCTCAATGCTGAGCTTACCATTTGTGACTCTGCCCCTTCCTGTAACGTAACCTCCTGCATCTCCTCCAAAAGCAACTAGTCCTCCATCAATTCTTTCAAACTTTTGGTGTAGTGACCTATTGTCTGTCATGTGCCTGGAACAGCCACTGTCAATGATCCATACATTTTTGTTTGTCTTGAGTTGTTCCTACACAAAAGAGATGGTAAGTTACATTTGGAAACCCAAGCCTCATTGGTCTTGGGCTCATCAAAAGAAGTTGAAGACAATGCAACAGTAATAGATCCTATAATCATGTTTTGAGGATCATTTGCTAATGTTGATGAAGAACTTTCAGCCACTTGGACTTTCTTTGTCTTCCACACCACCTTTGGAAGCTTAGACTTGACCTTCAACACTTTGGAAGTTTTGTTGACTTCAGAAGTTTTGATGACTGGACCTTCAGAAGATCTTGCTTTCACTGCAGCAGGCTTCAGTGCTTCGGAAGTGTTCCTTTCTTCTGAGACCAAATTTTCTTTCAAAGGCAAGTTTCCACTAGTCTTCTTCTTCATTTTAGAGCTTACGAAGGAAAAAGATTTTCCTTCCGAAGCTTGCTTCTTCTTCTCCAAAGTCTTAGAAGTTTCTTTCTTGGTCATGTGGAGAGTACTCTTTAGATTGTAAACAGAATCTTTAGCAAGATGAGAAGTACCCCCACACATGACACAGTCCATTTTCTTCCTTCTAGGAGTCTTCTTTTGTGAACAAGGCTAAACTTGATCACTTTCTTCTCTATCTTCATCTTTGCAGATCCTGTGGCAATTCTTGTGGGGATAGAACTACCTTTGGAGCTGGATGGTTCAGGTTGTACAGTAGTGGTGCACAACTAATCAACCTTCTTCTTGTTGATTGGATGATTTTGACAAGAACTAGAACTCTTGTTATTTGAGTTCAAGTTTGTGTCTTCAGCCTTAACCACCTCAAATCATGCAGAGATGAAGACTTGTTTCTATGCAGAGTTGAAGGTGGCCTAGATCTCTTGAGCCTTCTTGTACTTTCTGTTGGCCTTCCTAATCAAGTTCTTTCTTTTAGACTTGGTCATCTCAACATCTTTGCTCTCCTTAGAGGGATGGTGACCCTTTTTAGAATGCTCTTCTTCACTCTTCTCAGAGCCATTCTTCACCATCTCTTCTTCATCCTCTTTAGTCAAAGGGTCTATTTGGGGAAGCTTGTTGGAGCATATATTGTCATATATAGTGTGTCCGTCGCTTATCGAATAGTCTAGGCTTAATGTAATACACCTAATATGTTGTAAACACATGAAACTGGGTCATTCGCAGGAGCATATGCGACTGAGATTCAGTCGTACGACTGAGCCATGCTAATGGACCAGTCGTGCGACTGAGAGATGCGATTGGGCCATTCGTAAGACTGAACCATAAGTATGGTCCAGTCGTACGATTGAACCATACGCATGGCCCAATTGTACGAATGGGCCCAGTCGCATCTGATATGGGCTGCGGCCTATATATACCAGTTTCATTATGTAGAGAGAAGGGTTTTTGAGAGTGTGCTCGGGGCCTAGGTGCTACCGGATGAGAGGGGAGATCATGCTCAATCTCCCTTTGCCAAGAGTCGTGATTCTTATGTTGTAACGAGCTTGTAATCATTAGGTTTTATCAATGAAACCATTTTATTATAGTTAGTTCTATGGTTTGTCTCTTGGTTGTTTATCCTTCCGTCAAGAACACGCTCGGATGTCTACCGATCCAGCGACTTCACAATTGGTATCAGAGCCGGTTACTGCTAGAATGATCTAACAATCATTCTAGCAACCCGAGCTCTTGATTTCTGGATCTATTTTAGGTTCCTTGACGTTAAACCCACTTTGTGTTCTTCGTTTTTTGCTCAGATCTTGTTACGTGTGTTGGTTCTTGGTTAAAATCGAACTCGGAAACACGTTCTTATCACCCTTGCAAATCTGATGATGTCTATTTTGTTTCGGTTCATGTAAAATTCATCAGATTAGGGTTTTTGGCGGCCATGGCGGCTGCAGATCTGAAAATCTGCGTGCAGATCCGCTCATGCGACTGGACCATGCTAATGGACCATTCGTATGAGTGGACCATGCTAATGAACCATTCGTACGACTGGACCATGGTAATGGACCATTCGTACGACTGGACCATGCGACTGGACCATTCGTACGACTGGAATGCGACTGGACCAGTCTTATGACCAGTCATGCTACTGGACCAGTCTTATGTCCAGTCATGCTACTGGACCAGTCTTATGACCAGTCATGCTACTGGACCAGTCTTATGACCAGTCTCACGAAGATATCGTTCGTATTATCCACTCACACGAATGTGATAATTGTACTCCATGTCATACGAATGAACGGTGTTCAAGACAAAAAAAAGGTTCTGGATTTACCTTTTGCACAGATTTGAGGATGAGCGAAGCACATTTACCTTGAGGTTCTTTTGTCAAATAAGTTCGATGGATATCTTATTATTCGTTGGACTTCAAGAATAGGTGATTGTAGTTAGAACACAAAAGAGAGAAGAGAAGATGTCAGTAGTCGGTGCTGATTTTGTGGGGTAGTCAGGAGCAGCTGACTATTTATGGGCCAATCAAGTTTTATTTATCCGCACCGAGAGGATTCTGACTCTTAGGGGGAATCCATGTTTAGAGAAATTGAAGACGCAATCAGAAAGCGATGATGTGAGCCGGTTTCGGATGTTGAATCTGAGTGCATGCTGATTTGTTTGAGATTGTCAGATGTGGATTGGAACCTTCCACTTTTTGCCCAATACACCGTATGAAGACGCCAGGAGAGCACAACATTTATATATTGGGATATGCTGAATTTGAGGGGGAATTTCTGCAGGTGTTAATGTTAATCAGGTTAGCCTGTGTGAAGATTGAAGCAATGGAAAATTGTTCATGTTATTATCTGGAAAAATAAGTCATATGGGGAATCTTGCTGGTATGATGGTGTTCTACAAAGTAAATGAAAACTATTGTGCCTAAATTCATTTTCAGGGATACTGTAGCAACCTGACGGATCGACAACGTTGGCTAAATGGTTTTTCGTTTGATTCTATTGGGAACCAGAGCAAAGATTGACTGAAGATTGTAAGAGGTGTTATCTACTATTCGCAAGCAACGTCCAAGGGGGAATTTGTTGGAGCATATATTGTCATATATAGTGTGTCCATCGCTTGTCGAATAGTCTAGGCTTAATGTAATACACCAGATATGTTGTAAACACATAAAACAGGGTACTTCGCAGGAGCATATGCGAATGAGACTCAGTCGTACGACAGAGCTATGCTAATGGACCAGTCGTGCGACTGAGAGATGCGATTGGGCCATTCGTAAGACTGAACCATAAGTATGGTCCAGTCGTACGATTGAACCATACGCATGGCCCAATCGTACGAATGGGCCCAGTCACATCTGATATGGGCTGAGGCCTATATATACCAGTTTCATTGTGTAGAGAGAAGGGTTTTTGAGAGTGTGCCCAGGGCCTTGGTGCTGCCGGATGAGAAGGGAGATCATGCTCGATCTCCCTTTGCCAAGAGTCATGATTCTTATGTTGTAATGAGCTTGTAATCATTAGGTTTTATCAATGAAACCATTTATTATAGTTCTTTCTATTGTTTGTCTCTTGGTTGTTTATCCTTCCGTCAAGAACACACTCGAATGTCTACCGATCCAGTGACTTCACAAAGCTCATCTTTACAAGTTCCACACCTAGGAGATCTTACTGACAAGATTGTGTGTGGAGGAGCTATCTCACTAGATCCCAGTCCTTGCTTATTTTGATAACAAACTTTTGCATGCAAGGATGAGGATATTATGTTCTTGAAGGTCTCTTCTTCAAAAACACATTTTTTTGTCCTAGCTTTGCTGATCAAAAGCTCAGCCTGGCATTCATTCAACTTAGTTATAAGGTCTTTGATTTGAGTCCTATAGTTGGTGTGCTCATGTTTAAGAGTTAAAATTGTGTTCTCTAAGTCCTCTATTTTCAGTTTATAATCATTTTTATCTCTTTTAAAATCAGCTTTTAAGATATTTAAGGACTCAAGATCAGATTCATCTCTAAGTTTTAGGACCTGTATCTATATACTTTAGCAATGCATTCAGGAGTACAAAGATGTTCCAATACCATGGCTTCATCGTGGTGTGCCATGAGTGTTTGGTTTGGAGATGCATCTTCCACCTGAAAGCTCCAGTCAAAGCCTCCTTCTTCAACAGCAACTGCAGCTTGCTGCTTTGGCTTCTCATTCTGGGGAGCTCTATCAGTGTAGTTTGGTCTGGCTTGTGTTTGACCACCATTGGTCCTTGTTTCCTTACACTCCCTTGCAAAGTGTCCTATCTAGTTATAGTTGTAACACTTCACTTTTCTTTTATCCAGCCCAAACTTTTCAATGGCCGCATTGCTTGGAAACTTCCTCCATGTCCTCTTGTAGAACTTCTTGGCTCCGTGAGTGAGAATAGCCATCTGATGAACTATCTCCATGTACTCTAGATCATTTGTATGGATACTGTCCAAGTCTTCAAGGGTGAAGAGAAAGTTGCTTGTGCTCTCATCAACAGAGACAAAAGCGTGAGAAGAACTTGCCTCTTGGAATGGACTTCCTTGAGTGTAGATTTCTCTTGGAGTCTCTTGGAAGGTGATGAAAGGACCCTTTTGTGAGTTGTCAGAGTACCATATAAGATGATGCTGGGGTTCAATGCTTTCCCTTTCAACCACATGGAGGGTTGAACTCAGTTGATTTCCAGAGTTACCGAATGAGTTTTGCATGTTCATCTCCATCTGATATCCACTGAGAATACCATACTACTCTGTAAGAGTAAGAGTCGTAAGGTTCTCAGTTCTCTTGATAACAACACAGTAATGTGTTCATTTTCTAGGAAGAGAGGACATGAACTTCCTCATAATGTCCCTGTTCTCAAGAGTTACTCCAACATCCCTTAGAGTATCCATAATTTCAACATACCTGAAGTATTGTTGTGTCATGGTTTCACCTACTTTGAAGGTGAAGTTTTCAAACTGCTGCTTCAGGAGGTCCTTCTTGTTCTCCTTAGCTTTATTGGACCCCTCATACATGAAATTCAGTGCCTCCCATAGTTGCTTAGTAGTTTTGCACTTCTTGAAGCCTCTATAGATGGATTTTGGAAGAGCAGTTTGAAGGGTTGTCATGGCTTTCTGATCAATCTCTATTCTTTTTTTGTCTTCATTAGAATAGTCAGCCACATCCTTTGGAATCATACAGCCACCAACAGCTGAAGAGGTACTTGGTATGTAAGGTCCTTGAACAACAGAGTCCCGCATCCTGGAGTCTTGAGACTTGATAAAGCCTTCCATTCTTTGACACCAAGTATCAAAGTCTTTAGGAGTGATCAGTCGAGACTTTGTCATAGTTCCAGTTTCCATATCAGCTTTAGTAATGGCTGCCATTTGAGTTGTTCAGTATTTTGTGTGTGTAAGGGATCTTAAGATGGTGAGATCTTATAATCAAGAGCCTGGAATGCTCTGATACCAAATGAAGGACCATTTAAGGGTGCTCACTTACAACACCACAACACAATGAGAAGAGTTCTTTAGAACACTTAACAGATCAAATAGGAAACTGGTACCTTATAAGTAAGATATTAAGAACACAAGTAAAGTATGAAACAAAACAAGATTGCAAACAACACAAGTGTATGGTTTTCAAGAATGCTGTATATTGTTTCTCAAGTTCTTTTACAAGTATTACAAAGCATAAAAAGAAAGTTACAAGTACTTGAGATATTTTATACTACATCCTACAGCCGGCCATACTTTGAAGGCAAGCTGGATACATAAGACTAGACAACAAAATCAAATGTAGAGTCAAAAGACAGATTACTTTTTGACTAGTGATTATGACATGCCATAGCTCACATCCTAATATATTACAAAAAGGATAAAAGTACATAAAGTAGAAAGCTCAGACTCAAGACCTCAATGTATAGTTACCAAAAGCATGGACCTTTTCACCAACTCATGTAAGTTGGTGACTGAATAAAGTTGCAACGGAAAGATGGTCCAGCTTTATGGTAAAGTACATCAGATAAAAACATGTATCTAAAAGTCTTCGAAAGAAATCTGTCTTCACTCTTTGGCTTTGGAAGACTTTGTCTGAAGCTTTGGAAGACTTCACTTTTGGCTTCTGAAGATGTTGGTCTTGGCTTCGGAAGATTTTACACTTAGAATATTTTCTAGTACATGGTGTAAAACTTTCGAAGCATTTCTACTTCTGTACTTTAGTGCATGCATGCAGAAAGACTTTGGATGTTTTGGCTGCATCTGACTTATAGGAATCCTTACAAGGTGATCAGAGAAAGTATGTCTTCTCTATCTTTGGAAGAAATCAGTCTTTGGATTCGGAAGACTTTGTCTCTGAAGCTTTGAAAGACTTTATCTTTGGCTTTGAAAGACTTACAGAGATAAGACTTGTTTCTGCTTGGAGTTGAAAGTGTCCTTAATCTCTTGAGCCTTCTTTGATCTTCTCTTAGCTGCTCTGATCAAATTCTTCCTCATGGACTTTATCATCCCTAGTTCTTTCCTCTCCTTAGGAGAATAGTGACCCTTCTTAGGATGATCTTCTTTACTCATCTCAGATCCATCCTTCACTATCTCCTCTTTATCCTCTTCTTGAATAGGGTCTATGAGGGGAAGCTCATCTTGACAAGCTTCTCACCTTGGAGATCTTACATATAGTAAAGTGAATGTAGTAGCTATCTCAATAGATCCCAGTCGCAGCTTGTTTCGATAACACACTTTTGCATGCAAGGATAAGGATATGATGTTCTTAAAGGGCTCTTCTTTAAGAACACATTTTTTTGCCCTGGCTTTGCTGATCACAAGCTTAGCTTGGCATTTAGTTAACTTAAAGATAAGATCATTAATTTGAGTCCTGTAGTTGGTGTGTACATGCTTAAGAGTTGAAATGGTTTTCTCTAAAACTTCTATTTTAAGTTTATAATCATTTTCATCTATTTTAAAATTAGCTTTTAAGATGTTTAGTGACTCAAGGTCAGATATCATCGCTAAGTTATAGTACCTGTATTTGTTAACTTTAGCGATGCATTCTGGGGAACAAAGATGTTCCAATACCTTGGCTTCTTCATGATCAGCCATCAGTGCTTGGTTTGGAGATGCATCTTTGATGTGCTCCAAATTATACATAAAAATCCTATCAAAAGCACATCAATATTCCTTAATATCTTCCTTAAAATGATGAAAATGTACTTAAAAGTGTTAAATTGTGTTTTCAGGTGTTTAAAAGGGCAAGATGGACAAAAGGAGCATATTTAACAAGAATTTGAAGCAATCTGAGCTTTGGACTCCAACCATGGGGCCGTGCCTCATTAAGCACGCCCCCATGCCTTGCCAGAAACACACCCCCGTGCTAAATTAACACACCCCCGTGCTTGGACATCTGACAGGACAAAAAGTACTGTCCCCTAAAAGTAGACACGGGGCCGTGCCCCACCACCAACACGGGGCTGTGCCCCATTTAGCACGGGGCCGTGCCCGATACAACCTGCACGTACGAGCCGACCAACTTTCGTAAGCATTGTACTAGCACGGGGCCGTGCCTTTTAGGCACGGGGCCGTTCTTAAACACTCCGGAAAGCCTATAAATAGAAGCCTAAGCTCACCATTTTTGGCAAGCTTTGGTGGGAGAGTTACTCTGCTGAATTCTCTCGGGAATCAAGACTTCAAGATCATTCGGAGGCTCGGGAGGTGCAAACAACACTTGGAAGAAGCTTGGGATCACCTAAACGTCATCCATTGTGGATTATCGGTTTGATTGTTCCATTTCACCGATGATCACTTATCTATCTTCTTTGTTATCCGTTGTTATGTTAAAGCTCATCATGAGCTAAACTCTATTTATCATCCTAATAGGATGAAACTTATGTAATTTGTGATAAACTAATGGTGTGATAAGTATTATGTTAATGTTATGGTGGTCTTGGGAAAACTATTGATGGGTAGCATCTACATTTGAATGGGAAGTTATAACATTATGGTTTGTGATTGTGATTATCATACAAGGTTGAAAACCGTATGATTAACTTTCATTCGCGAATCCGGTCTTCATAATAAATCCATGGCTAATGAACTAGAAATGGTTATTAGAAATCATATCACTTTAACTTTCTGATCATTTGCGGGTTCCCTTTTATTTGTTCGGAAACTTTAGTAATTGTTACGGTTTTCTAAAATTAATGGTATGTTAGGAATGAACCTGATCAACTCTCTTTTTAACATTAAATTATGTTTTCAGAAATTGTATGTCAAATAGGACACAAAAGATTTACCTACATTACTAGGGCTTTGATCTGAGCAGTAAAATCAGCCTGACAGGATCAAGTCACTACGACAGCAGGATAGTCGAGAAATCGCGCCGGCTCATCTTTATAAACATTAACATAATCACATCACATCACCAATTCATCACAATTGCATAAGTGGATTCTAATTAGGATGATAACTTTTATTCCCTGATTTTAAAACCAAACGCTTCAATTCTTATTTTACTTTCTTTTTATTATTGTTTACTTTTAAACCCTAAAAAAATCTTTCCAAAACAAAATATCACTTTCTTTAACAAAAACCAAATCTGATAGTCAACATTAAGTTTGTTGAGTAGGCTAGGTGTGTCCACGGATTGATACTCGGTTCTTACCAACGCTATATTACCACATGACAGGTACACTTCCTATTGTGTGTGTGGTTTAGTATTAGTAACAACCAATTAAAACTTAATCTGTGCAATAAATCTTTATCAAATATTTATACTATCCGCAGACCCATCAAGTTTTTGGCGCCGTTGCCGGGGACACACGGCAGTTTGAAAGACAAACTAAATTTTTGACTATCTTGCTTAAACTTCATTTTTTATTTGTAGGTAGTTTGCCTTAGTTAGTTTAGTTATTTTTGCCTGATTCATTTTTAAGCCTTAGTTAGTTTATGCTTCCTTAAGTTAGTGTATGTCCGACTCGTCTAGTTCTGAACTTGTTCCGCCTCTTCCGGAACCCGAACGAATTTTCCGTCAAAGATTGCGCAAGAGATCACAACAAGAAGCACCAGTCATTGAAGAAGACATTTTGGAAGATACACCATTCGAAGAAGACATGGCTAACCAAGACGAGGAAATGAAGATGACACACTATGCCACACCGTCAATAGATGGTTATGAGTCTAGTATTGTCCAACCAGCAATAGCGGCCAACAATTTCGAGATTAAGGTCTAGTATTATCCAACTTGTAGAAAACTCTGTTAGTTCCATGGGTTACAAGACGAAGATCCTAATGCTCACATCTCACGATTCCTTCGTATCTGTGCGACCTTCAAACAATAACTGTTCAGACGACGCCATTCGACTAAGACTTTTTCCATTTTCACTTTTCACTTCGAGGCCGAGCCATCGATTGGCTTGATTCACTTCCGCCTGGTTCCATCACCACATGGGCGGGAATGGCTGAACAATTCCTTTTGAAATACTTTCCACCCGATCGTACTGCCAAACTAAGAAGCAGCATCACAAGTTTCCATCAAGACGAAGATGAATCATTACACGCAGCATGGGAGAGATATAAAGGTCTCCTTCGGAGATGCCCACATCACGGACTTGATCTGTGGCTGCAGTGTCAAACCTTTTACGATGCGATTAGCGGAGCCCACAAGCAAGCAGTAGACCAAAGTGCGGGAGGAGATTTTGGAAGTGTCATGCCAACAGAAGCATATCAAGCCTTAGAAAGAGCAGCTAAGAAGAGCTTTGCTTACAATCCTTTAAGAACCAAACCCAGTTCTAAAGGTATTCATCAAGTAGACTCTGAAACCCTAATTGCAGCCCAATTAGAAGCTCTAACCAAAAAATTTGAACAATTGCAAAGCGAGCTAAAGAAAACTCCAACACGATGCAACACATGTGGAAATTCACACAAGACCAACGAGTGCCCACAAGGCGTTATGATGGTTGAAGATGTTGACTACGTAGGAGGCCCAAACAACTCATACAATTCAAATTGGAGAAACAACTCGAATTACAGAGATGCTGGCAGTAACCAACAATCATCTGGATTCAACCGAAAGCCACCTTACCAACAACAGAAACCACCATACCAAGGTCCAAGCAGTAGTAACCAAGAACATGGAGCATCATCAATGGAAGACTTATTACAGCAATTGTTGTTAACCACACAAGCCACAGATGAGTACATCCTGAAATCTGATCGAAGAAATGAGGAGAGGTTTCAAAGAAACGAAGCTGACATCAAAAGCAACAAAGCATCATTACAGACCATAGAGCACCAAGTAGGTCAAATAGCACAACAACTCTCTGAAAGACCTCAAGGAGCTTTGCCCAGCAACACTGTGACAAACCCTAATGCTCAAGTCAAAACCATCACCACCAGGAGTGGCAAAACCACTCAAGGTGATGCACCTGCATTACAACCCATCCTTGAAGAAGTAGAAACTGAAACTCCAAGTAATGCGAGTGATAAGCAAAAGCAACCCGTTGTTATTGAAGAGCCAACAAAGAAATACGTTCCACCACCACCTTATGTTCCACCACCTCCATATCCAGGTCGTTTGAGACAACAAAGAATGGAGGCACAATATGGCAAATTCCTTGGGTTGTTCAAGCAACTCCACATCAATCTGCCTTTGGTGGAGGCCTTAGCACAAAAACCAAACTACGCTAAGTTTCTAAAAGGTGTCTTGTCAAACAAAAAGAAGCTGGAAGAGTTATCACACGTAGTTTTGAATGAGGAATGCTCTGCAGTTCTTCAAAACAAACTACCTCAAAAGATGACTGATCCAGGAAGTTTCACCATACCTTGCTTAATAGGAAATCTTTTTGTCAGTAATACGTTAGCTGATTTAGGTGCTAGCATTAACCTTATGCCTTATGCGGTTTTTGAAAATTAAACTTAGGTGAGCCTAGACCTACCCGTATGAGCATCCAGTTAGCTGACCGTTCTGTCAAATATCCGAGGGGCATCGTTGAAAATCTCTTAGTTAAAATTGACAAATTCGTATTTCCCGTTGATTTTGTGATCCTAGACATGGATGAGGACAAAAATGTTCCTCTTATCCTAGGTCGACCTTTCTTAGCGACTGCTCGAGCCCTCATTGATGTTTGCACAGGCAAACTCACGCTTAGAGTAGACGAGGAGGAAGTAACTTTCGATATAGGCCAATCCATGAAACACCCTCAGCATCATGATGACTCACTCTATTACGTTGATGCTTGCGATTCGATCATAAGCCGTCATTTGAAGGAAGCCCTTCAAAATGAAGCTTGCAATACTCAATTAATAGAAGTCACAATCACCGAACCCATCTGTGAAAACCAAATCATTCCAGAACTTGAAGTTGACGAAACATCATTTCATCAAGAAGCATTTGAGATCATTGAGCAAGACTTAGAACCAAAAGCCAAACCTTCTATCGAAGACCCTCCAGTCTTAGAGCTCAAAGAGCTTCCATCTCATCTCGAATACGCTTTTCTTGAAAACACATCTCAACTTCCTGTCATAATCTCATCCGCCTTATCAATTGATGAGAAGAACAAGTTGCTCAATGTGCTTAAGGCACACAAACGAGCAATTGCATGGAAAATCATGGACATCAAGGGAATCAATCCATCCTTTTGCACTCATAAAATATTGATGGAGGAGAATTCAAATCCGTCATTCAACCTCAAAGACGTTTAAACCCGAGCATGCAAGAGGTGGTGAAGAAAGAAGTAATCAAACTGCTAGATGCCGGTTTGATTTACCCTATTTCTGATTCGCCTTGGGTCAGTCCCGTCCAGGTTGTTCCAAAGAAAGGAGGAATGACTGTTGTAACTAACGAGAAGAATGAGCTTATTCCCACTCGTACGGTTACAGGATGGAGAGTTTGCATAGACTATCGCAAACTCAATGACGCCACAAGGAAAGATCACTTCCTCTTCCTTTCATTTCATCGACCAAATGCTTGAGAGATTGTCTGGAAAAATGTTCTATTGTTTTCTGGATGGTTTCTCAGGTTATTTTCAAATTCCTATTGCTCCCGAAGATCAAGAAAAGACAACATTCACCTGTCCATATGGCACATTTGCTTATCGGCGAATGCCCTTTGGCTTGTGTAATGCTCCTGCTACATTTCACAGATGCATGGTAGCAATTTTTTAATGACATGATTGAACACTCAATGGAAGTTTTCATGGATGATTTCTCCATCTTTGGAAACTCATTTGAGCAATGTCTTGAAAACTGGAAAAGATGCTGGTTAGATGTGAAGACTCCAACCTTGTTTTAAATTGGGAAAAGTGCCACTTCATGGTTACGGAAGGAATAGTGTTAGGACACAAAATCTCTCGAGCGGGGCTTGAAGTCGATCAAGCCAAAGTCGACACTATTTCTAAACTTCCGCATCCCACAACCGTGAAAGACATCAGAAGTTTCCTAGGACATGCAGGATTCTACCGTCGTTTCATTAAAGATTTCTCAAAATCGCTCGACCAATGACTCAACTCCTGGAGAAAGACGCGAAATTCGTATTTTCTGATGAATGCATTACTGCATTCAAATTGCTTAAGGAGAGATTGGTAACTGCTCCAATCATGGTTTCCCCAGATTGGACACTACCATTTGAGCTCATGTGCGATGCAAGCGATTTCGCGGTGGGAGCTGTATTAGGACAGAGGAAAGACAAGCAATTTCACCCAATTCATTATGCGAGCAAAACCCTAAACGACGCACAAGAAAACTACACTACCACCGAAAAAGAACTTCTTGCGGTAGTTTTCGCGTTCGATAAATTCCGCTCGTATCTCATCCTTTCAAAGACAATTGTTTACACCGATCATGCAGCCCTTCGTTATTTGTTCAACAAACAAGATGCAAACCGAGATTGATCCGTTGGATTCTTCTGCTTCAAGAATTTGATATCGAAATTCGTGATAAGAAAGGAGCGGAAAATCTAGCGGCTGATCATCTCTCGCGTCTTGAGGACTCAAGTCCTTCACAAACTGAGGAAACCAAAATAAACGACAATTTTCCTCATGAATTCCTTATGCACATTCAATCCTCAATCGATGAACACCCTTGGTTCGCCGATTTTGCGAATTACTTAGCAAGCGGAATCCTTCTCAAAGGAATGACTTATCAGCAAAAGAAGAAGTTCTTTACTGATATCAAACATTACTATTGGGAGGATCCGTATCTGTTCAGAATCGGTGCAGACCAACTCATTCGAAGATGCGTACATGGAAGTGAAGCAGAACAAATTCTAAGGCACTGTCATGAAGGACCCACAGGAGGACACCATGGAGCAACCTTAACAGCCAAGAAAGTATTCGACTCTGGATTTTACTGGCCCACATCTTCAAAGATGCTCATAACATGGTACGCACCTGTGATGCATGTCAAAGAGCAACCAATATCTCGACACGGGATGAGATGCCTCAGAAACCAGTTCAAGTATGCGAGATATTTGATATATGGGGTATTGATTTCATGGGGCCATTCCCGGTGTCATTTGGCAATCGTTACATCTTGGTAGCAGTTGATTACGTCTCAAAATGGGCTGAAGCTCAAGCCCTGCCTACTAATGATGCCAGGAACGTTGTCAAATCCCTTAAGAAACTATTTTCTCGTTTGGTACCCCCAAAGCTCTGATTAGTGACCGAGGAACTCATTTCTGTAACAATCAGCTTGAAAGAGCAATGGCACGTTATGGAGTTCACCATCGCTTTACAACTGCTTACCATCCACAAGCGAATGGACAAGCCGAAGTCACTAACCGAGGTATCAAACAAATCCTTGAGAAAACTGTAGGTCAAATCACAAGGACTGGTCTATCAAGTTAGATGATGCATTATGGGCTTTTCGAACAGCCTATAAGACTCCCATCGGCACAACACCGTTTAAACTAGTTTATGGGAAGTCGTGTCATCTACCTGTAGAACTAGAGCTAAGGCCTTTTGGGCACTTAAAGCAGCAAACCTGGACCAAGACCTTGCAGGAAAGAATCGATTCCTACAAATTCACGAATTGGAGGAATTGAGGGAAAAGCGTACGAAAACGCTAGGGTTTACAAAGAAAAGACAAGGAAATTCCACGACGCTCGATTAAAGAGCACAAAACAATTTCATGTGGGAGAACGTGTCTTACTGTATAAC
The DNA here is from genome assembly GCA_025215565.1 of Flaveria ramosissima. Classification (NCBI taxonomy): domain Eukaryota; kingdom Viridiplantae; phylum Streptophyta; class Magnoliopsida; order Asterales; family Asteraceae; genus Flaveria; species Flaveria ramosissima. The sequence continues at coordinate 48,153,378 of CM046034.1, read as the reverse complement.
TCTCGTTTACGTTTATTTCCCGGAAAACTGAAATCACGTTGGTCTGGACCTTATACATCAAAACGTGTTTCTGAATGGTGCCATTGAAATTTACAACCACGCAGGTTTAAGTTTCAAAGTAAATGGTCATCGTTTGAAACCGTATAACGATGGACCAACCAAGATTTCTTTGGAGGAATTAAACCTCCACCCCAACTAAAACTAAGTGTGGGGAAGGGTCGTGCCGAAGACCCGAAACTTAAACGCGGCACCTGTACATAAATTTTTCTCACTTTTTAGCAATTTTTAGGACTTCACAAGCACAAGCACGGGGCCGTGCCCATCAAGCACGCCCCCGTGCCTCTGACAAAATTTTTCCACGATCTCCGCTGACGACTCTGGAACGTTGCAGGTCGAATTTAAGACGACTTCTGACAAGCACGGGGCGTGCCTAGCTAAGCACGCCCCCGTGTTCACTCTTCCCGACCTGTGTATAAATACCACACTTGTTCCATTCTTTCATCACACTCATTCCTGCTCAAAAACGTAAAAAATGAAAGAATCAAGTCACGGAAGCTCAAACTGGAATCCTGCAAAGAAACCGCGTTCCGAAACGCGAGAGCCGACAACTCAAGAGTATTTCTTCAAAATGCATGAACTGATCAAGCAATTGACAGAAATGAACCTCGTTGCTTCCCAACGCTTGGCTGAACTAATCCAAAAGTTCAGCAGATGGCGAGGAACTCATTTCCATTAACCAGCAGCTCGCGGAATTGAGCAACCGCACTTCTCACTATCCCATGCCAAACCTTCCACACGAAATGTGTGGAGGTTTCTTTTAGAAACATTCCGTGATGTGTTAAGTGCGCTGTTGCGCGTTAAAGAGTCTGGTTTTGCTGTTTCAGATTCTCGGCTTTTAACGTATCGTGTAACCGTAGGATTCTAGGGAATGTAATTTTCAATTTGGCTTGTGTTATTTAACTATAGGACTATTTTCGTATCTTTTCTGATGATTTGGAAGTGATAAAACTTAACCGGGAAAATTACACAACGCGCGAAACTGAAAAAACGGAACAACAAAAGACTGAAACAAATTTGTGCATGAACACGGCCCCGTGTTCAAAGGGGCACGCCCCCGTGTTCGACAAAAATTGACACCACCTGCCAATTTTCAGCCTTTTGTCCTTTTCCATCAATGTTGCATGATAAAAACCGAGCTAATGTGCCTGCAAAGTCGTATCCACTTTCAATTCTCTCTTCTTTTCCATTTTTCTTTCATTTGTTCAAGTGTTCTTGCAAGAGTATTTGGCCAAGAGGTTAGCATACTAATTCCTTTGATTATGAAAGTCATTTACATGTAGTTAGGTGATTAGGTCTCTAAACAACCGAAATCCTAGCAATTATGTGTAAACACTTGTTCTTAAACGTGTTATGGAATGATGAATGCTTTTAACCTACTTGTTCATGTTTATTCTTGTAGTAGATTAGTGTTAATTAGTGTGTTTAGTTAGATATTAGTATGTTTAGTTGGTTAGTTAGTTGTTTTCTTTTATTATTAACAAGACTATCTTCATAACTCGTGGTGAAACCTTTGTTAATCATGTTCAAGT
>CM046034.1:47857852-47872902 GCA_025215565.1 Flaveria ramosissima | reverse complement strand
ACGCAATATCTTTTAAGCAATGGTTATTCTCGTGGTACCATTGATATGACCTTATTTAAAAGGGAGGTGAATGGTGAAATGATCTTTGTTCAAGTGTATGTCGATGATATTATTTTTGGATCCACAAACTCTCAATTGTGTAGAGAGTTTGAAGAAGTGATGAGCCAAAGGTTTGAAATGAGTATGATGGGTGAAATGTGCTTCTTTCTTGGCTTGCAAGTTGAACAACAGAAAGAAGGAATTCTTATTCATCAAGAGAAGTACATTAAAGATATTCTGAAGAAATTTAAGATGGATGATGCGTCTACTGAAATGACTCCTTTTACTGCTCAGACGTGTCTCACTCCAGATGAAAATGGAAAACCAGTTGATCCTCATCTTTTTCGGTCTATGATTGGCTCTCTCATGTATCTTACTGCAAGTCGTCCTGATATCACTTTCGCTGTTGGTTACTGTGCTAGATATCAGTCGGCTCCAAAGGAATCTCATGAGAAAGCTGTCAAACGAATATTTCGTTATCTCAAAGGATCGTCTCGTCTTGGACTGTGGTATCCATATGGTGGAAATTTTGATTTACATGCTTATTCTGATAGTGATTCCAATGGTTGCAGGTTAAACAGAAAATCTGTGTCTGGAGGTTGTCAATATTTGGGAAATTGTCTGGTATCCTGGCAGAGCAAGAAACAAACTACTGTTTCTCTTTCTACAGGGGAAGCTGAATATATTGCTGCATCTAGCTGCTGCTCTCAAGTTCTCTGGATCCAACACCAAATGATTGATTATGGAATTAATTTCCTTCATACACCTTTATTCTGTGACAATGAGGCTGCCATTGGAATTGCTAAAAATCCCATTCATCATTCTCGCACAAAGCATATTGAAACCCGAATTCATGCGATTCGTGATGCTCAGGAGAAGGGTTTCATTAATATTATTCCCATCGATACAAAAAATCAAAAAGCTGATCTTTCACAAAAACTTTTGATAAACCTCGTTTTATGAATTGATTTCTATGCTTGGGTTAATATCTTTTTAAATTTTCATTTTCTATTTCTTTGATAATAATTAAAAAAAAAATCAGTTAAAATTCATTTATAATTATAGAAATATGAAAATAAAAATTTGGGGGAGTAATATCATTATTCTGAGATCGGATTTAACATGATGAGAAATGATTGTATATTCTCAATATTTCTTATTTACATGACCAGTAATTCTATGAGAAATGATAGTAACTGTTACTGGATTCTGTTTCACATTAAAATAAAAAAAATGGATCAGATTCTTGACGATATGCTTGATAGACTCAGCCTGATGAATGAAGTAGACAGCAGCTTTATGATTAAATTAAACTTTATGCTTAAGAATGTCTGGATTTACTCATTCATTTTGGGATTGCACAAAAACTGAGTCCTGACAAAATTGGATTGAGAATGAATCTTTCGTTCATTTTGCTTTGTTATGTCATCATTCTCTGCTGGTTTATTTTGTGTCAAGATGTCTTGTGTCTGTGCTTATCTCCTCTGCTGTACGTGAGTACTGACCTGGAGTGATGATCTCCTCTGCTGTACGATAGTACTGACCTGGAGCTCTCATCAGCACATGTTCAAATGGTTATCTCCTCTGTTATACGTGAGTATAGATCTGGAGCTCTTACCATTTTGATATAATTATGTCAAATCATCTTATCGATGAATTTCTCTCAGAATGAAATATTCTGTTTATAATCATTTGCACACTATCCACAAATCTTGTTCCATGAAGATTGATTCATAATTCAAGAAATCCTGAGGTTGGGTGAGGGTTTTACCAATGATTGTGGGGTCTTAGCATTCTAAAGCATCTAATCGAACCTTAAATGAATCATAAGCTGTTGTTTGAAAAAGGATAGGCATGAGTTTAAGTGGACAATTATATCAGCAATCGTTATTGATTTGTTCTAATTTCAGTTGTTTCTGTGCAGATTGTGATCAGACCTTGTACTCAGTATGATCTCATGACTGGTAGATGATTTTAATCATCATTATGTTCTAAAATATTAGAGAATGTGATCTCTGATTATTTTAGATCTCATTATGTGATGTGCTTCCTTTGAGTATTATAATTTTTAAAAATTATTTATTAAAATAAATATAAAAAAAATAATAATAATAATAATAATATAAAAAAATGGTGCGAAATTATTCTTTCGCTAATAGCTTCGCTAAGCGAAACTGCAATTTCGCTAGGTTTGCTATAAGTTGTTAACCAGTTATCTTCTAGCGAAATTACAGTTTCACTGGGCGAAACTGTAAATTCGCAGACGAATTTATAGTTTCGCTGTCTGCGAAACTGTTTGGCTATATAAGTCATTTTGCGAAATTTCTTTCATAATTTCGCGCAATCGCACAGTTTCTCTTTAGGGTTTTTCCGTAACATTATTGGCGATTTTGATTTGTGTTGTGTTTGGACTTGTTTTGTGTGATTCGCTTCGTATGTGAGTTTCGAACCTTGATTCACTCTTTAATCTGGTTAAAATCATCTACATTAAGTAATCTGGATTGTGTCTCTTCGGTGGTTTCGTTGTTCGTTCAGCGAAACTACTGAAGTTCTCTGCGAAATTGAACGAAAGTTCACATCTTTCAGCGAAACTGTAAAGTTATGCTGTCCGAGCGAACTTAACAGTTTCGCCATATCTTCTCTAATTTCGCAATAACTGATCCTTAATTCACACAGTTTCGCTTGTATTTTCATGAGTCAGCGAAACTAATTTGTAATAGCGAAACTAAATTAATTTTTGGTGAAACTAATTGCGAAACTACTTTGATTCATTCTAATCTTGTCGAAACTCTACTTTTGTTCTGCGAAAATAACAAGTTTCTATGAGCGAAATTATAGTTTCGCTTGTCGAAACTGTTTGTTTCCTTGTCGAAACTGTCCTTGATTCAGCGAACCTATCATGTCTTAGTGAGCGAAACTATTGTTTCGCTTGCCGAAACTGATTGTTTCTTTTGTTTTTGTCTTATTTTCTTATTTTCAGTATTTCTTATTCAAATTTATTTGTTGTTCTTTTCAGGTTATTATGGCGAATCTCAAGTTTGATGAGAGGAATAACATCACTGCCATATTAGACGATACTCTGCCAAAGGCGGCCGGTTTCGTGACTGTATTAGATGGCTCCAAAGATCACCCATTGCATATGCTATCTCTCACTCACCCACTATCTATGATCTTCACATTAGAGACTTTTGGAGATCAGCTGAATACAACACTGGAGGAGATGTTCAGAGGATCACAGCTAGAGTGATTGATCATGATATATCTATTACTGCTGAGAGCGTGTCGAGGATTCTTAGACTAGAAGATGATACTGGTGATGAAGTTGATATGACGGAATCTGAAGTATTCCAAGCTTTCAGACAAATGGGATATGAGGGACCAGTCTTTGGTTCGAGGAAGGAGATTAAAAAGTCTTTTTTATCTAAAGAATGGAGATATATAGCTCACGTTTTTATTATGTGCTTAGATCACCGTAAGGGTGGATCTGATGGACTTAACCTTGACTGGGCCAAAGCTATGGTGATATGTTGTAAAGGGGAGGAGAAGCAAACATTGCTAGATTGATCTTTGCGTGTATGGCAGAAAATGTGATGGCGGTGAAAAAGGATAAATGGTTGTTATATCCTCGCTTTATTCAGATGATTATTGATGATCTGGTTCCTGATGTTCCTAAACATGGTGAAGTTAAGAGATTAGTGCAGATGAACCCTCGGATATTTGCAGATTGCTGTGCTATACGCCATGATTTCAGTGGTAAAATAACCCATCTCTGGGAAACATGTACCCACCAGAGCGATGGAATTATATCAGACGGGTCGATGAGTCTGAAACAAAAGAGCTGAGGAAACAAGGGTGAAACAAGCTGATGCAGCTAAGAAAAGAAAGAGATATGCAAAAGAGAAAGATTATGATTTCGAAGAAGACATAGATACACAAGCAGAAGAATAAGGGTGGAGAAAGAACGGAGGTCTAAAAAGAGAACTGACTTTGTTGAGCCTGAACGAAGAACAAAACATAGACACGAGGGTTTCACAGCAGGGAAAGAGGCTAGTGCTGGTCTTGATGAGGATGTGATTCGTAGTCTAAATACTTCATTGGCAATGAGTTAAGTATGATAAAGACTAAACTGACGAATCAGGAGATTAGGGAGCAACAGAAAGATGAGGTCATTGAAGGAATGAAAAAGATGTTGGTTGATCAGAATAATTTGATAAGAGATTATTTGAAGAAATTTCACAGATGAAAGCTGCTGCTGGCCTACCTAGTCAACTAACTCAATCTGAGTTAGATGATATGACTGATATATCTAAGTACTCATTCTTGAATGTGGGTACTTCATCCAAGGTAGGAGAGGGCACTTTGGAGCAGCTGATACTGAAGCAAGGAAACAAGAGATTCCAGAGAAGATGCTGGAAGAAATGAGGAAGATGATATTGTTGAAGCAGGGTTTGTTACCTACAGTTTGATTTTGATAAGGATATTGTGGGAGAAGAAGTGGTTGTTACACAACTACTAATGAGGAAGTGTCAGATAAAGGAAAAGGTTGATTGATGAGAAGAGGAGGATGAGCATTGGTTGATTATGATTCTGAAACCGGAGTTCTATGAAGTAGATGAGAGACCTTTGGTGTATGTTGCTAAGAAGGGAGATGATGAAAATGATGTGTTTGAGATGGATAAGAGTGATTTGGTTGGTAAAGGAGAAGGAGGCTGAAGAACTTACTCCTTTGTTTCAAAATATGGAGAGTTTAAGCAGAAAAGAGGCAGACAAGAGATATCAGTTGGGGTTATAATCCTTTTCTTAAGATGTTTTGATTAAAAGAAGAGGAGGTAATATTAGTTACATGCTCAAGAGGAAGGCGTTTAAGACCTTGCCTAAATGGGGATCTGAGACGGTTGGCTACCTTGCCTTTGATTAATGCTCATTTAAGTGAAAGGGCACTTATTTCTTGAGAAGGAAATTAAAAATTGGCCTTAATGATAATTTTGAGTCATTTGGATACATGAAGGTGAACGAAAGAGATCGAAGAAAGATAAAGACTGGGAGACTGGGAAAGGGAGGATTGTTTTGAGAGTCAAACCACCTAAGACTGTAAACAGAGTAAGATTGGCTGATCCTCTTCCTCCACGTTTACAGGACTTTGAAAAGTGGTTCTATGATAATAACACTGGTGAGGCTGTGATTAGAGCCAAACAAGGAAAAGAGTTTAGGGTGTTTGACCCAATGGAGTTATTCAGCTTCTGTGATGAAGATCTCTTGATTCTTTGTGAAAATCATATAAAGGCTGGGGCAGGAGAGGAAACACGAAAGGAGGCAAGCTTGTATATGAATGTGGCGAACAAAATAAGAGGAGTACGGGCAGAGGTAAAGAGTTTGGCTGAAAAGGTGAGAGCACAAGATGACTTTGCCCTGGATGTTCAAGACATGACCAGGCAGTTTGCTAGAGCTAGTGGTCATTCGGAGGAAGCTGGTGATGCAGGAATTAACCTTGGAGAATCAGTGGCTGAAGCTTCTAAAGATGTTGCTGCAGGAGATGATGAAGATAGACCAACAGCAGCTGAGGAAACGGGAGCTGAAGAGTCAAACCAAGAGAAGTGAAGATAGTGAGGTCCAACCTAGGGGGAGTATTGAAGATCATGTTAGGTTGGACTCACTTTAGTATAGATGTTTACTTTACATTGTAATAGGACTTTTGTTAGTTTCATTTTGTATTTTGTTATTAATTGGCAGTTTTGGCAGTCCAGCGAAACTGTGAGCGAATCTATAGTTTCGCTCACAGTTTGCTGTTTTGGTTCACCCGGCGAACTTGTGTTCTGCCGGGCGAAACTATAGTTTCGGCATGACAGTTTCGCTGGTAGCGAAACTGTCAGCGAAACTATGACTGCTATATATACTATTGTCATTTCATTTTGTATGATAAGTTTGCAAAACCCCAATCGTGGAATTCTGTTGCAAACTATCATTTTCAAGCAGTTACTTCATTGAAATACAATTGTGCTTATTGTTATTGAGTGAGTTTGTTCATTTGAATATCAATTATGTCTTGATTCATCATATTCACTTCTCAATTGTTTGTTATTTGGTTTATGTATTTATATTGATCAAATTATCCTATCAATTGTACTGTTCATCGATCACATGGACCAACAATGAAGATGGAGAAGGAAAGGGATCAAGTTCATCCATGTTCACAAAAGAAGACTCCTAGAAGAAAGAAATGGACTGTGTTATGTGTGGGAGTACTTCTCATCTTGGTAAGGATTGTGTTTACAATCCAAAGAGTACTCTCCACATGACCAAGAAAAAAACTTCTAAGAGTTTGGAGAAGAAGAAGCAAGCGTCGGAAGGAAAATCTTTTTCCTTCAGAAGCTCCAAAATGAAGAAGAAGACAAGTGGAAACTTGCCTTCGGAAGAGAATTTGGTCTCGGAAGAAAGGAATACTTCCGAAGTACTGAAGCCTACTGCAGTGAAAGCAAGATCTTTCGAAGGTCTAGTCATCAAAACTTCCAAAGTTATCGAAATTTCCGAAGTTATCAAAACTTCCAAAGTATTAAAGGTCAAGTCTAAGTTTCCAAAGGTGGTGTGGAAGACAAAGAAAGACCAAGTGGCTGAATGTTCTTCAACAACATCAGCAAATGATCATCAAAACATGACTATAGGATAATTTACTGTTGCATTGTCTTCAACTTCTTTTGATGAGCCCAAGACCAATGAGGCTTGGGTTTCCAAATGTAACTAACCATCTATTTTGTGCAGGAACAACTCAAGACAAACAAAAATGTAAGGATCATTAACAGTGGCTGTTCCAGGTACATGACATGCAATAGGTCACTACTCCAAAAGTTTGAAAGAATTGATGGAGGACCAGTTGCTTTTGGAGGAGATGCATGAGGTTACATTATAGGAAGGGGCAGGGCCACAAATGGTAAGCTTAGCATTGAGAAGGTAAACTTTGTTAAGGAGCTTGGGTACAATCTTCTGAGTGTATCCCAATTTTGTGATCAAAATCATAACATGCTCTTTACTGAGTATGAGTGCATTATTCTCAGGCCCGGGGTGGTCATTCCTCATGAGCATATCCTGCTCAGAGCCTCCAGGAAAGGGAACATGTACAAGATGGATTTGCAAGAAACATCTCCCTCAGGAGACGTTTCATGCTTTCTATCTAAAGCAAATAGTGATGAGTCTTTTCTTTGGCATAAAAGAATGTTCCATGTAAAATTAAAAACATGAATAAATTAATTAAGAATGATTTGGTAAATGGAATGCCAAAGAAAGAGTTTACAAGTGATGACCACTGTGTTCATTGCCTGAAGGGGAAGCAACACAAGGTATCTCACAAGCCAAAGGAAAGAAACTCCATCACTACTCCCCTACACTTATTACATATGGATCTCTTTAGCCCCATCAGTCTAATGAGTCTAGGAGGACCTCTTATTATTTGATGATCACAGATGACTTTACAAGATTCACTTGGGTTTTCTTTCTTAGAACTAAGGATGAGACCCCTGAGATTTTGAAGAATTTCATCTTAAAGATTGAGAATCAATGTGATCACAAGGTCAAAACCATAAGATGTGATCAAGGAACTGAATTCAAGAACAACATCCTTGATACATTTTGTGATGAAAAGGGTATTACAAGACAATATAGTGCTCCCAGGACTCCTCAGCAAAATGGTGTTGCTGAGAGGAGAAACAGGACACTAATTGAAGCTGCAAGAACTATGTTGTCTGACTCTAAACTGCCCATCACCTTCTGGGCAGAGGCACTTGGTAAGACTCCTTATGAACTTTCGCACAAAAAGAAACCTTTCATTGGTTTTCTCAGGTCATTTGGATGTTCTTGCACCATCTTGAATACCAAAGATCAAATTGCCAAATTTGCTGAGAAATCAGATGATAGATATTTTATTGGATACTCTTCTCAAGCTAAGGCTTATAGAGTATACAATCTCAGAACTAGAGTAGTTGAGGAGTCAGCCAATGTGACTTTCAATGAGTACACTCCCAGTGTGAAAGGTTTAGGTCCTGATTGGCTATTTGATCTTGATTTAGTTACCAACTGTTTTAACAAATCTTGTGAGCATGTTTCAGGATTCACATATATACTACCTACAGGTGATCCTTACCCAAGATTTGAGCTGAGAAGACCTTCAAGCTACACAACTTCAGCTCCAGTGGTAACTAATCTTGCAAATGAAGTTTCTACCAGCACATCAATGACAAATCCTGCTGATACCTCTGGGGTGCCTTCAAATTCCAGCTTAAAGGCATAAAACTCAGATGAAGGAGCTTCAAATGTTGGAGAAAATGGTGGTGGTGAAAGTGATCAAGAATTCCTTGATGCTGACAACCACTCCATTGAAGACACCATCAATGATGTCACACACTCATTGGATCAAGTTAATCTTGATAAATGTGCTGATGTGGAGAGTGAATCCTCTTTGCTAGATCAGAATTTCTCTAATTTAGATCTGTCTAAGCAACTTGTTGTGATCCCTTAGCTAAGGATCCACAAGTCTGACCCTACCACAAACATCATTGGAGATGTTGATTTGGGGGTAAGAACAAGAGGACAAACCCATGATGCAAATGTTTGTCTTCACTCTTGTTTCTTGTCCCAGATAGAGCCAAAGAAGATTGATAAGGCTCTAAAGGATGGAAGTTGGGTTTAAGCTATGCAAGAGGAGCTGCTTCAATTCAAAAGGCAAAAGGTTTGGAACCTACCTCTTTCTCAAGGGAAGACTACCATAGGAACCAAATGGATGTTCAGGAATAAGAAGGATAATAGAGGACTTGTCATCAAGAACAAGGCAATACTAGTTGTTCAAGGGTATACTCAAGAAGAAGGAATTGACTACACAGATGTTTTTGCTCCTGTAGCAAGACTTGAAGCTGTCAGGATATTCCTAGCTTTTGCTGCATCTAAGAACTTCAAGGTCTACCAACTTGATCTCAAGTATGCTTTTCTCTATGGGGTGATTGATGAAGAGGTGTATGTCAGACAACCACCTGGGTTTGCAGATCCGGATCATCCTGATTATGTCTGTAGGCTTGATAAAGCTCTTTATGGGCTGCACCAAGCACCAAGGAAGTGGTATGAGACTCTATCTCACTATCTCTGTCAGTAAGGCTACAAAAGGGGTACTATTGATGGAACTCTCTTCATCAAAAGAACAAGAAATGACATAATGCTAGTTCAAGTATATGTAGATGACATTATTTTTGGGTAAACTAATCCAAAGCTCTGCAAAGACTTTGAGAAGCTGATGAAAGATAGGTTTGAAATGAGTGCCATAGTGGAACTCAATTTCTTTCTAGGAATTCAAGTGAAGCAAGTTGACAATGGCATCTTCATAAGTCAGTCAAAGTATGTACAAGACATACTTAAAAGATTCAACATGACTGATTGTAAGGTTGCTAAGACACCCATAGCCAGAAACCACTCCCTTGGACCTAATCATGAGGGGGAGTGTGTTGATGAGCATCTCTACAGGGCAATGATTGGGTCTCTTATGTACCTCACAGCTAGCAGGCCTGATATCATGTTTGCCATATGTATTTGTACAAGATATCAAGCCAACCCCAAGATGTCACACCTAATCATTGTCAAGAGAATTTTAAGATATCTCAAAGGGGATCCATCACTTGGCCTTTGGTATCCAAAGAATTCTGACTTCAATCTGTATGCTTATACAGATAGTGATTATGGTGGTTGCAACATGACTGCAAAGTCTACATCTAGGGGATGTCAATTTCTTAGTAGAAGGATAGTCTCTTGGCAATGCAAGAAACAATCCTTTGTGTCTACATCAACTACTAAAGCTGAATACATTGCTGCTACAAGTTGCTATGCTCAAGTGCTTTGGATTCAAAATCAGATGCTGGATTATGGATTTAACTTCAAGGAGACTCTCATCCACATAGACAACAACAGTGCTATCTCTATCACAGAGAATCCTGTGCAACATTCAAGGACAAAGAACATCAACATCAGGTATCATTTGATTAGAGATAACTTTGAAAAGAGATTAATCAAACTAGTCAAAGTTAACACAAATGAACAATATGCTGATCTGTTCACCAAAGCCTTTGATGAACAGAGATTCAAATATCTTGTATCAGCTATTAGGATGATTAACTTTGAGTAGCTTTTCTTAACACTTAATCATATTATTTCTAAAACCTGTGTGTCCTAAGTTGTCTATTTTATCACCTTCATAAGCCCTTGTTCTCTTTGAAAGAAAAATCCTTTTAAAACACATTCTTTAGATTTTTGAAAAATTCTGATCTTTTTAACCTTCAGAAGATTTATCATTACTGTCAGAAGAAACTTATGTCTCAGAAAACAAATAACTACTTCAGTTAATTTAACTTCGGAAGAAATTTCTGAAATATCTTCTGAAGCTTAAATTTAACTAAAGTACTTATATGTTTTTAAAGAACAATTTTCTTGCGAAAGCAATTTACCTTCGGAAGTTTTTATTATAATAACTCGGAGTAATAAACTCTTCCGAAGCAAAATTCTCCAAAACCTTTGGAATATCTTCCGAATCAAATTTGCCTTCGGAAGCTTTTCTTCAGAACTTCCGAAGCAAAATAACCTTCGGAAGATTTCTCGACCTCCAAGAAAACTACTTTTTGGGCAAAAGTAAACTACTTTTTCAGAGGTGGGACTGACATCCGGATTCAAAGTTTATCCTCTTTCATTAACTTTGTCTTAAATCCTTTTCACATAAATACCCAACGGTTCCCCCCTTTTCACTATCTTCTTCATCTGAACTATTCCTTTAACCTAAATTCACTCAAACCGCCTTTGTTCTTCACCTTCCTTCACCTTTAAGATTCTCAAAAATGGCCAACCTAAACCGCAGAAACAACCCTGATTTCTCCATGCAACTTCATAGGCAACACAACCAGGTTGCTCTGTTGAAATCTTAGAAAGATGATAGTTTCTCAGAGGTTTATCGTTTTCTGGCTCTATCCAACTACTTCACCTCCCTAACCATTGATCCTACTCTCTATGAGGATCATCTGCTTGAATTTTAGAAGACCTGTCAAGAGGTCATCATGGATGGGGAGAAGGCACTGTTTGCCACAGTGCAGGGGAGGACAATCTTTATCACTCCGGCCATCATCAATACTTATCTTCAGCTGGATGATGAAGAAGGTGAGTTGTCCTTTCCAAAGAAAGCTGTTAATCATTCCTTTGTGCAGATGGGCTATGAGGGAGATTTCTCTGTAAAGACCTTCAGGAAAGGGAAGGTCTCATCCAAGTGGAAATACCTGCTCCATGTGGTTATCCACAGCTTGTCAAACAAGCATGGAGGGTGGAACCAGATTCCTGAGGATCTCCCCTTCATAGTGCATGGAATGGTTCAAGGGGTCAAGTTCAGGTACTCTTAGTTTATTTACACAAATTTGCTTGCTAACTTGGACTCCTTAGAGTATTACATGTTTCCTAGATATGTTCAATACATTCTCAATTGTGAACTGGGCTCACAGTTGAGGGAAACAGGTAATATTCTTAATTTGGGACAGATGAAGCCAGACATCTTTAAAATCATGAAGAAGCCAACTGTCGGCTTCTCAGGGGTAGAAATAGCCCTTGCCCCCAAAATGTTAGAGCTCATTGCTCAAGGTGACAACCTAGCAACACAAGCTAGTGTTGAACCCACACCTTCTACCTCTCAACCACCAAAAAGACCACAAATCACCCTCACATACCAAAGAAAATCCAAACGAATCCCTGCTCAAGGTATTGAGCTTGTGCCGGCCCCTATATACTCACCCATACAAGAGGAAGTGGATACTAGAGCTCCCACTTCCCCTGAGGAGCAAACCACTCCCATTTCTTCAAAGATCAGTGCTGAGGTTCCTCATGCTCAGCCTGATAAGCTCACTAGCCCAACTGCCTTAAGCCTTCACTCTGAGTCTCAACACTTAGTGAACAACCTTTAGGGGACAGTTAGCATCCCCAGCCTTTAGACTTAAATCAACCCATTCCTAACCTTGAATTCTATACTGATGAAGACTTAGGTTTCAGTGAGTACCATGAGTCTCTCTACACTTCCCCTACTCAAAGAGAGATGAGTGCTCCTGAATCTCCTTTGTTTAGCCCACATCAGTCACCCATTACTGAGGTGGACCTCTCTGAACCTGTTCAGGAGATCCATATGGAAGAGGCTCTCACTTTTGCAAGTGATTACATCATTAAGACCTCAACCATGGCAACTCAGCCCATTAACACTTCAACTGAGGCTGTCAGTGAGCAGAGGAAATCCAGCAGCCAAGAACTTGAAGCTGGTGGAGAGAGTGAGGACTTTGGCCTAATTCTCTCATCCCCCAGTGATTCTTTTGATGAAGATGAGGGGAATTTGAGACTAAAGGTGCAAAAACTATCAAAAAACATACACCTATCTAGTCTCTAAGGTTAGTCACCTTGAATCTCAGGTGACTACCCTGCAAAATAGGGTCAATGATCAACAACTTGAGATATCTTATCTTAGGGAAAAACTAGCTGGGAGACCTTTAAGGAGAGCTCAACCAGGAACACAAGAACCTGTGGATGTGATTGACCTTACTCCTAGCTCACCTATGCAAGAGGGTGATGCTACCAAGAAAAGGGGAGAAAGTCATTGCAATCGCAAAACCTGGGAGTTCTTTAGGGAGTATGGACATTGAGGACTCACCATCCATACTCGCAATTATGCATACTCAGCAACTTCCTCAAGTTCACATTGATATGGACTTTCTAGACTCTTTCATTCAGAGTCTCTATGAGGAAGAAATTCTAAGGGCTATGTCATCCCCAACCCAAGGAACTTCAAACTACATCATTGGGTGGAGGTATGATGCTGATAGAAGATCCCTCATTCTTTAAAGAGTTCAAGGGCAGCAAGAGGTATTCAACTTTCAGACCTTGAACTATTATGAAGGTCTTGACCTGATCAACATGCCACTTGTCAACCTAAGTCAATCTAGACAAGCTGGCAGGCTGGCACAAAGGATTCAAGACAAAATTACTGAAGAGTTCACCCTAAGAAAGAGACAAAGGCAATTAGATAATGTCATTGGTCAACTTGATGTTGAGGCAGACCCTAAGATTAGCTTCAAAGGGAAAACCTTTGCTGAAAGCCCAGTGATAGAGCCTGAGAGCCCTGTCACACCAATAACTACTTCAACAATTCATTCCCTCAGTGAAACACCATCTAGAGAAGGTGTATCACAACCTTTCTCTGGCCAGAGCTTGGATGCTACACCAAGCAATAAAGGCTAAAGCTCTCTCCACCCTGTGTCACAAAGGTCTATGGGTGACAAAGGGAAAAGGATTTTGAACTCCTGAGGAGATTGAGGAGGAGGAGGAGAGAGATAGAGAGGAAGAGGAAGCTAAGGGGAGAAAGTTCCTCTAGGTCTTCAGGCTTCATGCAAGCTGCAATCAGAGCTGCCCCCAGACCAAACACTCAAGATGATGAGTTGAGGGCAATCAGGATTACTTACCTGCAAACCAAGAACTATGACATTGATGAGATTATATCTCTCCCCTTAGAGGAACTCAATAAACAGGCTGACATGGAAGTGTCAAGAGAGATGAAGGAAGCAGAGGATGCAAGGATGATCCTTCAAATCAAAGAAGAGAAGAGACAGAAAAGTCTGTACAAGCATGTTCCTACTCTCTCCCCAGTTCAAGAAAGCCCTGTGCAAGAGACTGTGGCAGCTACACAAGAACCTTAGGTAGACAAAGAAACAGGTAGGCAAAATATGATCAACTATGAGTGCCACAGGTCTTTACCAGGCATCTGCACTTCTTCCCTTTTCCTTTGAGTACATTGAGTTTGAGTATCTCAAACAGCTTGAACTTCAAGTGCTCAAAGAACAAAAGGCAATAAAGAGAAAGATGAGGGAAAAGGCTGCAAAGTCAAGAGCCATCATCCAAAAGAGTATGAAGAAGTCTGCTGACAGACAAAGGATGATGAGCTTCTTGAAGCTGTATGGATTCTCCGGAAGGAGACTTGGACCTATGTCTCTATCCACAATGGATGAGCATATTAGGGTAATCAAGGAGAAGATCAAAAGTAGAGAGCTCATTGACTTACACTCCCCTCCAAGTCAAGCTTCTCCTGAAGTGGAGGTTAAGGTTGAACAACCTGAGACAACACAACCTGGATCTCGTACTGAGTCTCAGCAAGCTTCATTTTCTGATCCATAGCAGGGTCAAACTCCCTCTCCTTCTGAACCTGTGAGGGAGGAACACCCAACTGAGCAAGACAAGACTGATCAACAAGGTGCTGCAAGCCAGTCTTCTCAGTTAAAGTCTTCAAAGAGGAGGAAGAAGATGACTTCTAAACCAAAGTCAAAGAAGAAGAAGAAGTCTGAATCTTCCACCTCCAAGCCTCAGGGTGAATCAGATCAACCTGAGGAAGTGCATGAAGAGGCAGCCCCATCAACTCCAATTCAAGAGGCTCCTCTTGCACCCGAGAGACCCATCTTATCCTAGACCTTCACAACTAATCAAGAGAGATGGCATGTGATCAGAGATTAAGGTGGTGAAGATGTCTACACATGGAAAGACTTATTCAACCTATCTCTGCATGATCTCTTTGAGATGAGAAGATACTATGAGAGTTTGAGTGATCCTGACCATCTAATGAAGAAGGGCATGGTCTTTATCATAATGAGGACTGTCAACAGCTGAAGATCTTCAATGTTTTGGTAGCATCAGCCTAGGGGGAGTTTGTAAGGATTCCTATAAGTGTGATGCAACCAAAATATCCAAAGTCTCTCTGTATGCATGCACTAAAGAACAGAAGTAGAAATGCTTCGGAAGTTTTATACCATGCACTAGAAAATATTCTAAGTGTAAAATCTTCCGAAGCCAAGACCAACATCTTCCGAAGCCAAAAGTGAAGTCTTCCAAAGCTTCAAAGACAAAGTCTTCCGAAGCCAAAGAGTGAAGACACATTTCTTCCGAAGACTTTTATGAACATGCTTTTATCTGATGTACTTTAC